>KK119698.1:416539-447907 GCA_000611955.2 Stegodyphus mimosarum
TTTCTTGAACTAAGTAATCTCTATCAATATTGGTAAAGACACCATGCTCGGTGATTCATTAAATTCCTGTGTATTTTTATGCTGGCCAGCAGAGTTTTGATAACTGCATATGAAATTTTAATATTAATTTTTACGGTGTAAATTTTGATTAATTCATCTCGGTGCATATTTGAAATTAACAATATATATATTATAATTCTAAATGCATTATTTTAAGTAGTCACTTGAACACTCCACAGATCTAAAAATTTAAGTTGAAAGATTGTCTTCCTTTAATGCTGCAATAAATATCCTTGGTTATATATATATATATTTGATTCAGAGTTTTTTCTTATGATGACTTGTGTGAATGATCTTAACACCAGTACTCCTGCTTGGTCTTAGGGGTTGTTCGGGTTAGTTATACACAACGCAATGAATTTTGGTTTTTGATATTATTGTAGGCTAATTATCGCAACAGTTAGTATTTAACATTTAGCCCTAACAACTGGTGCCTTGACATATTGTAACGTAACAGTAGGAAGAAGCTAATAATTGCAACGCTATAAAAGAAAAATAGTTGACTACTAATCTTAACAGTAATAATTACATTTACATTCATTTGTTATCCAACATTATTAAATTGGAAAGCGCAAAAAGCTGTGATCTTCAGATATAATTTTATCTAAAGTGATTTGGGGGAATAAAGGATATTAGTAAATTGGTATTCGAGATATGAATGAATCACGATGATCAGAAATGGAATTTCAGAACTGAAACCAATTTGTTATAAAAAGAAATGAATTATTCAGATATTATATGGAGTTATGAAGAGTTTCAAACTGAAATTCATAAATTTGCTGAATTGCAGTGACGGAATAAAATGAAATATTAATTATCCATCGAAATCCCGGAACATTTTCATCTGTTTTACTAATTCGAGCAATGCGTTCTGTTCATTACTTTAGAACAGAAGTGTTAATATCCTACTATGAAATTCATTCAGAAGGTACATTTCAGAATGACGTATACCATTTTTGTTGTTTAAATTATTAATTTTCTTAAATTGAAAAATATGCCTCCTTATATATTTGTGCAAGCTTTAGCTATATGAGTCTTCCAACGTACCCAAAGAAAATTTACACGACCTAATTTTGCGAATTTTATTAGTACACACAATGAATTTAACAGTAACCCGAAACACTTTCACCGGATTCCAGCAACGCATGTACTACTACGTTAAATCTAAGTTAACATGAAAAGCCGCCCAAACGGGAAAGTGGAAGTGACTCTGACTACCGTATCGAATGGCCTGGGTTCGAATCCTGGAGAAGGCATGGATGTAAATTGTCTGTCCCTTCATATGAGGTAACGGTGGCCGCCTGCTAGGTTCCTTCATAATAAAATAAGCGCAGCTTCTGGCCTAAGTAGTGGTCAAAGCATAAAATGACTAGCGCCCGCCATTAAAAAAAAGTTAACGTGAAAATAACTTGAATGAAAGTACTAAATCTTAAGCAGATGCGAACTGCGCCGAAAGTGCTGTTGATAGGAAATCATTCAGTGGCTATGGTTTCATATTAGTAGGAGGTCCAATTTCTTGCAAGTCACGTAAATAAAGGATTGTAGCGCTATCAAGCACAGTAGCAGAATACATAACATTAACTCAAGCTTCAAGAGAAGCGATGCACTTGCGTTTGTTATTAAGAGAGCTAGATGTTTTGGAGAAAGTAGCAGAACCAACTGTATTATATAATGACAAACAAAGGGCACATCATTTGATGATAAATTCATTTCACCACTCTCGAACAAAACGCATTGATATTCGTTTTCGTGCCTCTAGGCATTTTTATGACAAAAGGAAACTGAAGAAAAAGGAAGTGTCTACAGCAGTAATGCACACTCATATTTTAAAGAGAATTATAGGCACGAGAAAACATAGAGAATGTATTAATAACTAAATAAATTTTACTTTTAACTCGCCTTGTTTAGTTTATAAACAGTTATTATATGTTAATGAACTTTCCTATCCCCTTCATTTTCATCTTCCTTCGAGAATGCAAATTTCTAGCTCACGCGATATTCAAACGAGGTAGAAAGAACAGAGTATTAAAAGGAAGATTTTAGAGAGTAGAATCAGAGCGTGGTCTGCCTGCTGAAGGCCAGGTTGCTTATACCGATTCTCTTGAGTGTGGTAGACTGCGGCATTTCGTTTTTCTCGCCATTAAGCTTGTCGCGCCGACCTAAGGTCAGAGACAACTTAAGCGTTACTTGAATTGTGTGACAGTTAAACTAACTTATTTTGACTTTGTTAAGGCAATTGAATACCTTTGACGGAAGCCTAACTGCTAGCTATATTTCTTCGTAAGCACAGGTGGTGCCTTCTGTTAAGCATTATTTGGGTTAAATAGAAGATGCTTTACACACTTCGTCAACCCTGTGGCACAAGACATAATGATAATTCACTTTTCCGTCTTTCAGAAAGTTTCGTACATTTTATGTCTCCAAAGAATACGAAAGTTATAAACTAATGAATGTTCTTTTCCGTTTCATGCTCTCTTCAAGTCTGCGAGGGAAAGTGTTTGAAAATTTGTATTCCATCTTGCGTCTGCTCAATGCTGAACAGGATAGGAAGAGCTACATAATCTCGCATATAGAAGCACGTTTGTGTGTCGTCCTACGGCTGTCTGTTCGTTTATCGACGTGGCTGTAGCCATGGCTCTCTCCAGCATGGTTCAGCAATGTGTTGCACAGAATCCTGACATGGAATCTGACTCTCAAAAATAGGAACTGGAGCAGGAATCTAGCAGACCATCCCGTCTAGCATTTTCTACTTACGAATGCATGGAATTGCAGCCAAGTACTTGCGAGACTAATGAAGTAATCTTACATAGTCTACCAAGTAGATCTGAAGTAACGTAGAAGTTAACATTGTCAAGTTAATCATCTGTTATGCATCTTTTATTTCACTTACATCCCGTATACAGCTTTAGTAAGTAACCACGTTTCTCGCTATACAAGCACTCTCAACATCTCCAAAAAACACAGCATGAAGAAAATTCTTCGGGTGCTCTTTGAAACAGGCCAAAGAGATTTCAACAATTTGCTATATGCATATATCTATTCTATAGCTATGTGTGTGTGTGTGTGTGTGTGTGTGTGTGTGTGCGTGCGTGCGCGTGCGTGCGTGCGTGCGCGTGCGTGCGTGCGTGCGTGTATGTGTCTGTGGGTGAGCGTAATATCTAAGTAAATCTGTGAAATTAATAGCAGTACTTCTAAGACTTGTATATTTGTCTAAGAAAATTAAAAAGAAAATCATATAATAAAAGTCTGCAGTATAGCCAACATTTACCAATTCAAAATTTAATACCATAGTAATTAAAATTTTAATCAGAAATAATATTCAAAGAAGAAAATTATAAATTTATTAGATTATTTTAAATAATTCTACGATTTCTAGTCTGAACTCTTGATTTTTTTCAGAAATCCTTTCATCCATTTGCCTTTGGAATTGTAGAAATTTACATATACTGATTTCGCATGTCTTTTCTTTGACTCTTAGATTTTTTTTCATCATCTAAAAGAATGAATTATTCAATGACGATGTCATGTAAGAAATAAATAAAACTTGTTAATTATTTAAATACCTACCAATTAAAATACTGATAAATAAAGTAATGATTATTGATTACTTCAATTTTTTCTCTTAAACTGTATCGTGTAATAAAGAACTGCTTGGTAGAAAAAGGAAAGTTAATAAAATTCAAAGAAAGTAGTATTTATGAAAATATATAAAAACTTTACATAAGAATTTGAAATTAGAAAATCTCTCTTATCTTTTGAGTGTTACCCTCTTACGTGTGAATGGAGGCTGCAAGGTATGTTTGGTAAATTTTCTCCCACAACTATTCAGCCCCGCCATTTTGTTAACAAGTTTTCATGCTTCTTCCTATAATTAATTGTTTTTTATACCTGGAAACGTGTTAAATATTCGTCATCAAAATTTTCTCATTGGGTACAGTGGTAGGAGGAAGAAGCATTCCTAGTTTCAGATTGAATCGCGTGGCTATTTTCTTTTCGCCATAGTTACGAGACAGACAAAGCAGCGCCTTTTTGTTATAAAATAGCCGAGCATTTTTCATTCTTATCAAGTCCTATAGTATACCGCAAACATGACGTCGAAATGTTATTAGTGACTTTTGCGATGTTACAATATTTATTTCCTTCGAGGTGCTGTCCTGCTACGACGAACTTGCGAATGTTATTCTGTGACTGGTGTTATGTAGGGTTCTTGTGACCAAATATTTATCAGTATTTATCAATACAGTTTTAAGGTTCTGAATAAATACGTGTTTGACAGGTGATACTATTACGTGTTCCTTTTTTGGCACTGTACATGGGTAAGTCAATATTTATTTTTTATCTAATTTTAGGCTAATAAGGTACACTAAAATCAAAATATTCTATATTCACTAGAATCATAACATTCTCATTTATTCGGGTTATTGCGGTAGCATATCAGAAAAGTAACTAAAATGCCTATCTTTAAATATTTCACTAGTAGTGTTCTACTGTGAGTCTCAAATTTTAAGCATTCTTAATAATCTCTTCCTGTTTTGCCTCAATACCGGCTTAAATTTTATAACAGATACGCACCTCTATTTTAAATAGGAAAATGGCTACTACATTATTTAGCTGAAGTGCAAACTATACGAAAAAATTAAAATTAATTTTGGCAAATGTAGAAATCAAAATGTTGATAAGACCTTTTAGATGTTTTTAGTTGTATTATATTTGTACCTATCAAGAAACGTTTACTTTTTAACTTTAATATATTGCTCCGAAATTTACTACACTATTGCGTTTCACCGCATCGGGAAATTTCTATCGTATTTACTGAAAATCAAAAATTAAAACTAAAAAACTATCTTACTTTGCAATTTTTTACAGTTTGGCGTAGGAGTACTTTTAGAAAATGTGACAGAGAGGAAACGAGGTCGGTTTGAATTATTGGCGATTTTATGGAAAAGACTAATTCCTCTTGAAAAGCCCGGATCTTTCACTGGAATCGGCAACATCTTTTCTGGTTAAATATTTTATTTTTAAAATTTTTCTTTAAATCTAATACATATTACAACTTTTGCCATCCACAATACGCACTTTTAATACGTTTTAACTTTTAATAAGTTTTGCACTTTTAAAAGTATCCTATTTCAATAGTATTTCATTTTAGAAATTTCCCTTTACATTAATATTTTTTCTCATTTCCAAGGAGATAATAAAACTGAATTCAGTCATTAATCTCTCTCTCTCTCTCTCTCTCTCTATATATATATATATATATAGTATTGTTTAAAATACTATCTGTTTAAAATGTAATAATCTGTCAATAATAATAAATAAGGCAAATATGCATATACATAATTTGTATCCGTTGTAAATATAACATTCAATTTCCACACGTAGTTTCATTCTTGATATATTATCTTTCTATACAATACAGTTTTTTATGGTTTTCAGAAATTTCTTGGTATCACAGAATGAGAAGTTATAGAAAATAGGTAATTTAAGGAAAAATTTCAAACCGTTATTAGTAATATCTAATCTTCTTACATCTCTTATAATAATTTTGTAATTCCTATTACCTAAATTATAAGCCTAACACTTCTAGAAAACACTGCATATTTCTAAATATAACCCGATCCATGTATAAGCTATAATTCTGCTGGAAAAATCCAGATAAAAAGCAAAACTCTCGTCTAAGCTGGAATCAACATTTTCTTGTAAATCCGTCTATACATCGCAAAAAGTCGAATCAATGGTCGTTTAACATAGCAAAAATCTATCAGATGAGCTGATCCTTTTTTTTAAAAAAGGCAATAAGATGTTGCTTAAAAATGTTGCTTAAGAAATGTTACGTCAAGCAGTATTATAGATGAACTTGAGTATGGTACTATCTAAGAGATAATACCATACTCAGGTTCGCAAGAGATAATAACGAAGATATTAATGCTAAAATGAAAGACAATGCCATTTCCCCAAATTCGATTGTGGTAAATAGAGACTTATAATAATTACTGGGAAATTCTGAGCCGGATATTGGTAGTGTGAAATTTTATTAATGTGTATTAGTATTAAATTAAATAAAAATAATGTTTTCCAGTTAATTCCAAGCACTAATATTTTTCAGTTATTTGTCTTTGTAATCAATTTATTTGTAAATCGCTTAGAACTCATGAGTAAGGCAACTCCAGAACTAGAATAACGAAATATTTATTAAAAATTCACGGTTTATACATGGAACCTTTCGGTAAATAGTAAACTAATTACACAATTTTTATACATGATCATGGTATGCTTCTTGGAGTTTACGATTTATCGCCTAATATTGTTTAAATGTAAAGCAGAATTCATATATATATGTAATTTTAAAATGTTTCAATATTTTGCTAAATTTAGATACTTTGTTTTAAAGACATGAACATAAAATTTTATGATGCTTTTCAAAAATGCTAACTCATACAAAATTGAAATATTTTGACACTGAAGAAATGCGTTTTGTGCCGAACAAGTTAAAACCCCTTTGATAAATGTCTGAAGATAAGGAATATATTCAAAAAATTTAGTCCGTGTTATGCTCAAACGTCTTACGTTATGGCGAATATTATACGTTGAACTTCGGTAAAGATGTCACGCTAGTCAACATCTATCTTCATCCATCAGTACTTTTATAAAGAATCGAATACATTGCGGTATAAAGTGGTGTAAGTCTTTTGTAAAAGTTATCTATTCTACACTAGGAACATTTATTTCCTAAGCCTATATTTTCCGTTATCTGTATCACTGAACATTTTACTTTACATCGTGATCGAATCCTGCATATTATAATAGTGCATAAAGTATTATATTCAATTATGATAATAGAAATTTATCATTATCTAAGAGGAACATATAAATGTATTTTGGAATATTTCCAAGACGCTGGCATCAGGAGATAAGGCAACTTTGGCGTAATAGTTTGATTACGTGTATCTTAAAATAACTTTTACTTTCAGCTAAGCGATTTGGTAATGTACAGTACCAGTTTCAGATTCACAGTTCATCTAGCTACAGCAAAGTTCTGCGTTTACGAACGTAGGACTGTTTAGACTCAACATTAAAGGCTTCCATATTCTATGTTTTTCCTGGATACCTTGACTACCACAAATTCTGCTGCATTTTCCAATTATCATTATAAAAGTGTGTTCTGGAGCATAAACATAAACAACATCGTAATATCAAACCGTCTCAAGTATGAACATTTCTTGAAATTTTAGTGGTGTCTAAAACTTTACACAACAAATCTAATTCCAAAAGAAACGAAATGGCCTTGAATTAGAACGCCAAGCCTTAGGTATCACGAAAGCGAACTCTGAATAGAAATGACAAATTAAGTTTATTATAACCAAAGAAATTATAAGTAAAGTAATAAAATTAATATAGAGCACATGTTAGACTTGCATAAATTTATAGTCACGCTAGGCTTGCACATATTGATTATAAAAGTCCAGCTGCCTAGATTAAGCCCTTAGAATTCTAGGATCATTATCTTCTGATGTAAAGCAGCAGCATATCGATGAAGGAATTATCAGTGTGCTCTCAATCAGCTCATGTGAAAATACTTCATTCAGAAGTATCCGGAAAATGATGCTTCCATGCACCTGTGAACAACATTAATATACTATTCGAAAAGTAAAAGAATTAGTTCTAAAGACAATATTTATTATATAGATTACCATTTTTTTCAAAGGAGAAATAGTTGAAATTACAGCCCTTCTATTTTATCCACCAATTTTATTTTCATACCTGTAATATAGAGTAATTAAATACGTAATATACACTAGTGTGCAAAAATTAAGGACGAGACGGTTTTTTCAAAATAACTTTGTACAAAAGCTTTCCAAATCAACACATTTAATACCGTAATATCCCCAATAAAAAAGACATGAGTAATGTAAGCAACACTTACTAAAAGAGAAATCAGAGGGATAAAAAGAAGCTTCATTGAAAAAGTAGCATGGAGCGCAATGCGACTGAAGGCCGAAACATCCCTGCGATGGGTGTCCAGCAAGAAACATCCGGTCTTTAATAGGGGATATGATCTCCCCTCACTGCTAGGCAGGTTTCACATCATTTGTGCATGCTGGATATGTGGTTGTTAATGAGCTGTTGAGACACTGCTGCTCGATCCTCTTGTAGCACCAATCGCAGTTTCGGAATCGTTACTGGCGATAAGTTACGTGCTGCAACGTGTCTCCCTAGTAAGTTCCGTACATGCTTGACGGGATTTAGATCCAGAGAACTTGCCGACCAATCCATGTGTTCAATATCTTCACTCTCCAACAGCTCTTCGACAGTAACTGTGCGATGAGGTGGAGCGTTGTCGTCCATGAAGAGGAACTGAGGACCCATAGCCCTTGTGAAAAGACGCATGTAAGGAAGAAGAACCTCGTTACAATAGCAGTCCCAGGTGACGAACCTCCTTGGGAGATATGAAGGTCGGTCCGGCTACCAAGCATTATGTCTGCTCGAACGAGAACTCCGCGACCTCCAAAACAGTCCCTTTTGATGATGTTGAAGGGGTTATTGCGTGTTCCCCGCTCTGTCCAGATGTGTATGTGTCTAGAATCGCAACTCAGACTAAATCTGCTCTCATCTGTAAAGAGTACTCGTCCCCATTCATTGTCTCTCCAATTCCGGTGTTCCCGGCACCACAGAGAACGCCTTCTCCGATGGGCAGGCGTTAGAGGTACACACCGTACAGGGCGTCGTGCAAACAGACCACCACCGTGCAGTCTTCTGGCCACGGTAAAACGCGATATCGGTCGTCCAGTCGCCTGTGTCGTGTGTCTAGCGATTTCTCCCGCTGTCTGCCGCCTGTTTCTTCTGGCCTGTAAGGCAATATACCGGTCATCTGCGGGTGTGGTTCCTCGTGGACGACCACTACTAAACCCCCGGATAGCTGTTCCTGTAGTTTGAAATTGTCTCCAAAGTCGTGAAACGATGCTATAAGCAATTCCGAACTCCACACTTGTCACACTGCGGCCTTCCTCCAACTTCCCAATGATTCAACCTCGGTTAAAAGCATCCAGATGTCGTCTAACAGATTGATTATTCGCCATTTCTCGCTGAGGCAGCAACTCGGTGTGATTTTAACTGCTATACGGCGTGCAATCTCTTTGCCAGAAATACTATCTTACACCGACAACATGCTTTATACTACTCAGACACTCCCCCATTACGTCTACCTGCATATCTGCGCATGTGCTACCGTACATCACCTTACTTAATCTCCTGATTGGTCTTTCTGTCCGCTCTGCCTCTTCGTTCAGCTGATATGCTAATTTTTCGACTTCGTCCCTAATTTTTGCACACCAGTGTAGTATTATCAATATTTATATATATTTGTTATGTAATTATGATATGTGCTTAATTATATATTGTAATTATAGTTCCCATTTTTACTATAATTACAGTATATAATTAAGTACAGTATATAATTAAGTACAGTATATAATTAAGTACAGTATATAATTAAGTACAGTATATAATTAATCATTACATACTGTAATTATAGTACATATGTTCTTAGTATTACATTTCAAACTACTGAGAACATTAAACACAACACAATGTAAAGCTCATCTAAAGAGCAAAGCTAACACGGGGATATTTCCATATTCCAAACTCACGCTAAACCTAACAAGTGAGAGCAGATACTCTCTCCGAAGTTATATAATTTTCATGCGGCCGCCAAGAAATCTGTAGCAGATTTCATGTCCCGAAATTAATGGAAGGTCTATGCGGTTAAAGTTACAATTAAGTGCAGCGTACCGTTAGAGTTGCATAATCTAAATTAATTACATTTATTCAATTACAATACCAATTACAGTTATACAGTCCAATTACAGTCAGTATTTTCCTGAAACAATTTTCTTTTAAGCTGGTATTTTGTAATAATGGTTACAGTACCCGCTCAATCGGTACTTGAATGTATTTCATATGCAGTTATTTTTACCCATAATGTTTCAATCTATATTCTTTTGTTTAGCCAGATATGCTTTAGTAAATTCTATATAAATACCTGAAGAAGACATCATCTAATAATTATGTTTTTCTCCTGCTTGTAAGAAACAAAAACAATGAAGTTATCCAGAGGAAAATAAAGCCTCGAATTCAAAGAAAATATGAATGCAAAATAATTAATTTTTAGCATGAGCACATTTCATGCTTTCTTAGAAACAGTGTGTGAAATTATAGTGACTAACGGTTTCTAGTTATTTAATCAACTACTGCTGTGTGTTGACTAAATATCACATTTCCTTAATTCTGCCTCTGGGCACGAGATATAAGAAACGATTTAAAAACTAACGTAAAACTGTGTTCCTCACAGCTAATGAGATTTAGACATAAAATTGTAATCAACAACTTGTCGAATCTGGAGAATCAGTGACTCGGTGAAACTTTGAAATAAATTAACCGCATTATAGAGGTGTCCGCCGTAAACGTAGAGGACGAAACGTCGCAGCAAAGTAAAGCAAAGAAAAACACCGTCCTACGAAAAACCGTGGGTAAACGAAAGGAGGGAAAAAAGTCCTAAGTACAGTCCTTAAGTGTCGCGGTATAAGACATCATAGTCGAACATAAAGCGGTTATAAACATTACAGTTTTAAAACGTAGTCTAAAAAATATCGTGGCAAAAAATAAAGCACCAAGAAATCATTACATGACGATAACATAGTAGCCATGTGCTTTTCAGGCTTTAAATATTGTAAATATACATTCGCATAATGGTTTATGAGCACAAGAAAGAATTAGGAATAATTTTGCCGCTTTATTTCATATTTTCGGAATAACTAATTTTTTTTTCCTAAGAAAGCAAGAAGGGAACTTAAGCATTTAAAAACTGATAATGAGTAGAGAATAAATGTTATGTATAGCAGTTAACAGAATATTAAATTTATGTACTTAAATATTAAATGTCATTATTTAATTTATTTTTTTCATGATGCTTTGCTAGCAGTTTTTCAAGAAAAATATAGTCTAGAAAAATTAGAATGGGAAGCAGGAGTAAATTACGTGAGGTTACCTTGTAAGGATTTTAAGTTCACTAACGTTTATTTTATTTTAAAACTTTACTATCATCTCTTATTTTCCACTTACGGCCAGAATTAACGCGTGATTATGTTTACGCAAATTTTACTTGCTAACGCTTAAGTATTTAAGTTGTGGCTTTTGCCAAGAGGTAGAAGGAGAGAGTGAGAGCCTTTTTGTTGCGAGGCTTCAAGCGAGCTTGCCATCAGTTACTGTCCGCCTTTAAGCCCAGAGGTTTTAATCCTCTTGAAATTAAAGACGTATTGCAGTTTTCCGCAGTTTCCATACTACAGACGTAGTAATTTAGAAGGCCAGTCTTAGTATTAGTCATCTGTGTAAAATATTAAAATTTAGCTCTTATTTAAATTTTAGTTAGCTGGTAGTCTTATATTCTTTTACGTTCAGACCACAAGTGGTTTGTCTTTGTATCCCGAAGTGCGGAAACGTCTGTAAAATCGATAAGCAAACAAAGGGGAATTTTAACCCTTCTTATCTTTGTTGTAGCTTCTACACAGGCACGAACATAGCTTTTAGTAAGCTCCTTGTTCCTACTCAGGATTCCAGTTATGTTTACAAAATCAACTAGAAGAAACAGTAGTCCTGATAGTGCCTCTCGAAGGAGAAGACCCATGACCGACATTCAAGAGGAAGTTGATGAACCTGTGGTATCTGCTCAAAATTCAGAAATGCCAGCTGCCACCCTAGAAGGATTTGGGTACAACGTCCAGTCCATGCGAGCATCAATGAACCCAGCAGCGAGCTTCGATGGCAATTCAGCGGTGAATAACTTTTTGGGAAAATTAGATGACCATTTTATACTGTATTCAGTCCATGAGTTCCAAAATGTGACTTTGGCTACTAGCGCTTTGAGGGGTCAAGCGCTTAGTTGGTTCAAGTTCATCGGAAAAAATCTTTTGGGCCAACCGGGAAGTCCTACCTGCACTTCCGAAAATTACAAGGCATCCTTAGTAAAGGCCATCCCAGTAGTAAGAAATTGTGCGAAATTAGAAGCGGAACTCTTCAGCACATACCAGCAAGGAATTGAAGACCTATCAAGCTTCATTTTAAGTAGAATACAAATATTTAAACTTTTGTACGGAAGCTGGCTGGATCCTGAAATAGCACAAGTAATTTTACCTAGGTTACTTCCGAGGTACAAGACGTAATCGAATTAGGGAATCCGACGAATTTGGAAAAGTTATTTGAGTTCGCGATCTAGTTTGCAAGCAGAAGAACGGCGGACATTGAAAGAGGACGCCAATGCGAGTAAAGAAGCCAATTTGGTGCGCACAGGTCACAGCAGACGCAAGATCACGACTTCGGAAGCATGTCGAATCAGTGGTCAAAGAAACCTGAATATTCAAAAACAACCAGCGAACATCGACAGTTCAAAAATAAGCCAGACAAAAAGTTTGAAGGCCAGCAAAAAGGAGCGGAAAAGAACAAGGAAATTTTAAACTGAAACGGATTTCTGCTGACGGGAGGGTGCAGATGTCCGAAGGCCAAGCAAATCCCTCTACCATCAAGCTCAATATAATTGTTGTGAAAAATTTAGTACTTCCGAAGATTGAAGTGCTAGTGAGCAATATTCCAGCCACCGCTCTCCTGGATACAGGAACTCAGTGTAGCTTTGTGGCACGAGATTTTTTAAAAAATATTTTCGTCGGTATAAAATCTACAGTTCGGATAATACGACGATTACAACAGCCCAGGGGAAAAAGTTCAAATGTACAGGTAAAGTACCACTGTATATCCGCACTAAGGATGAGCATGTAAAAATTATGTTCCTTATTGTAAGAAATCTTCAAGCAAATATAATATTAGGAGTAGTTGTTCTTTCAGCGTCCGAAGCAACACTAGATTTCAGTGAAGCATCTCTTAAGCTTGCAATGAAACCGATGCCTGAAGTGAAAGCAGACCCCCCCCAAACTGAAGCTCGAACACCTGCCAGCTAAGAAGCAGGAAAAACTACGCCAAGTTTTAAGTGAATTTTCTACTTTGTTCGGTGACATTCCCGGATTTACGCAAGTGACTATCCATGAAATAAATACGAGAGATTCACAGCCAATTCGCCACAAGGCTTACCGCTATGAAAAGTCTAAAGACAAATAATAGAATGGCATATTAAAGTAAAAAGATCATCACACCCATCTCCAGTAATTATGGGAGCTCGGTTGTTCTATGTAAGAAGAATAAGGATTGCCCGGTTACACAACCAAAAAGGTGGCGTTTTGCAATTGATTACCGCAAATTGAATAGCGTTACTAAGTATCCGGTTTGTCCATTACCCATTATTAACGAAATCTTGCGAAACATAACTTCCACTAAATATATGACGACATTAGATTTAACATCTGGGTATTTTCAAATAGGCGTAAAACCTGAAGATGCACCAAAGACCGCTTTCATACCGAATTCTGGCACTTATGCATTCTTGCTTATGTCGTTTGGCCTGTCAGATGCGTCAGCATCATTTCAACGCTGTATGAACATTGTTTTAAGACCCCTCCTCGGGAAAAGCACTTTTATTTATTTGGATGACATTATTGTTACTAGTGATAATTTAGAACAACGCATCAAAGACTTAAAAGAAGTGATTTCATTGTTAAATGAGGTCGGTCTAAAAGTTAATGCTGAGAGGGGCAAAGGAATTACGTTATTTGGGGTATAAAATTTCCCAGAAAGGCATCGAAACCGACAAATCAAAAATAATTGCAATTTAGAAATATCTGCCTCCTAATGAGGCGAAGAAACTAGCCTCTTTTCTAGGGCTCTGCTCACACTATAGGTCCTTTATAAAGAATTTTGCCAGCATTGCCAAACATTTGTTAAAGCTAAAAAGAAAGAAAGCAGGATTTTCGTGGACAGCCGAATTTAACACCGCTTTTGAAAAATTAAAATAAGCTTTAACACAAGCCCATGTTTTGAAATTTCCCGAAAATGATAAAAATTTAGAAATCGCGGCCGATGCCTCGGATTATGCCGTAGGGGCAGTTCCTTTCCCAAAATGGGCAGTCCGTGGCATTCTTTAGTCGTACAAAGAAATTATTCAGCGAAAAAAAGGCAAACACTTGCAGTTCTGTTAGCAGCACAGAAGTTTAGGCTCTATTTTGGAAGTTCTCCAGTAACGGTGTACTCTGATCATGCAGCGGTCGCTATATCATATTCAGGAAATAATCTATCGCCAAGATTAATAAGATGGCCTCTTAAATTACAAGAATATAATTTGATAATTAAACACACGCCTGGAAAGGAAAATATCGTAGCAGATGCCCTGTCAAGAATCAAGATAGATGAAAAAGGGAAGAGTGTTAAAGTTCCAATGCTTACACCCCATATGATACATTCCCGTGAGACCGTAATAATGGAATTGGGCAAGGATCCGGAATTTAAAAATATATATAATTATTTAAGAGATCCTGAAAACTTTAGCCACCAAGATATTGTGGTGATAAGAAATAGGGCAGCCTATTACGAACTGATATGAAATCCGACCTGTTATCCCACCAACTCTAAGATAAAATATATTATAGGAATTGCAGGATTCGTCTCTGGCAGCTCATGGTGGCATTCAGAAAACCATCCAATGTGTACGCGAAGCAGTTTATTTTCCTGAACTGCAAAAGATAACAAGGGCGTATGTCCAGTCTTGCCCAACATGCCAGGTACTTAATTATGTTAATTTCCGCCCGCCGGGTTTCTAAATAGCATTAAATCAGAATTTCCAAATGAAATAATTGGCGTCGATTTATTGGGCGCTTTCCCGAAAGGTCAGTTAAATAAAAGTTGGTATCTCCTTGTTATGTTTGACCATTTTAGTAAATGGACCGAAATTGTTCCCCTAAAACAAGCTTCTGCGAAATTAGTTACTGATTCTATTTTAAATAAATATATTTTAAAATACGGGGTGCCCCTAAAAGTTATATTGGATGATGGTCCTCGGTTTACAAGCAATATTTTTTAAGACATGTGTCAAAAACTGGGCATACGTCATTTAAAAATGGTCATGTATCGGCCGCAATCAAATATAGGGGAACGGGCAACAGAAATATAGTTAAAATTATTCGTAGTTATGTTAAAAATTTTCATAAAAGCTGGGATAACTATGTCAGTGAATAAGCTTTCGCCCTTAGGACCCCCAAACGCGACACGACGGGCAAAACTCCTGCTGAGGTATTTTAGGCAGGAAGATTATAACACCACTGGACAAATTGTTTTACGTTCAAAAAAGCCCCTGAATTCCAAATGGCGGATTTACAAAAGTTAATCAAGGAGGCAAAAGGAAACAGCTAATTATCACAGAGAAACAGAAAATGTATTATGACATGAAAAGACGGGAAGTAAAGTATAATGTGGGGATAAAGTACTTAAGCTGAAGCATTCAGTTTCTTCAGCGGCGGAAGACAAGGTGGCAAAACTTTGCCCACGGTTTGAAGGGCCGTTTTCTATTGAGAAAATAAACCAGGCAGTGGTGGCGTTAAGAGCCAAGAACGGCAAAAGAGAAAAGTACGGCAAATATTGATCAAATCAAGCCGGATTACAATCGAAATAAAATGAAAAATTTTCAAGAGCTTTTGCAGTATCCGGCATGGCAGGCAAAATCTCAACACCTGGCACAATAACAACGACCGCCAGAGTCGGCCACAAATAAAGATACGAACAAGAAAAGAAAAGTCCCCCGATGGAACACCGGAGATAACAAGAGAAGGAAGATATTCACTCGATCAGAAAAGAGAGGGGAAGACCGTCTCCAATAGGACGAAGAGGGAAATTCTAAAAGAACGAGGAAGGCGAGAAGAAATGGCCGCACTCATGGCACCTGTGAGAAAAGAAATCGTGAACCCTCAGAAAGGATTCTACGCAGCAAGAATCCAAAAATTGACCCGGGAAAGCCAGCTGCAGTCTCAAGGCAACAACAAAAGTTCGAACAGCAAATAACCAGAACTCGGCAACAAGCGACGAAACATGTCCCGACGCCCCCAAGGACAGCACCTATTAAGCGACCCAGAAATCAACCAACGGAGAGGAAGAAGTTTTTCAAGAGCCATCAAGCACGCCCAAAAAGGAAACGGAGGAGGAAACAGAGGGTCGGACCCGGACAAGGCGTCGGATCAATCAAACCATGGTCTTTGTGACCTTTTTGGAGTGGGCGGCTAAACGGATGTCTGAATATCAAAAAGATAAGTAAAACTTTATGTTACTTTGAAACGCTAATTTAATTTTTCTTTCTTAATGCAAGTGGCAGAGTTTACGTTTTACCTCATGTGAGGTCTACCTTTATCGCCAAAAAGGCGAGAAATGAGTTTTACCTATTTGTTACTAAGTTTTTCAACTACTCGCGAGTAATCTAATATTATTGTATAATAGTAAATTGTAAACACTTCAGTATCCTAAAGGATTGGTAACGGTATAAGAAAAATATTGTATAAAACTTTATTTAAAAGGTTCTGTTAAGAAAAGACATTTTAGTCTGAAGGACTTGTGAAATGCACTTGTAAAAGAAGCAGCACTTGCTTTCAATAGGAGAAAGTTAACTGTATGTTTTCAAATGTGTAGAATTAATGGCATGTTAATGTGTTCTTATATTCATCTGAACTGTTCCGTTGAAATTTAAGAAGTACAATGATGTGTTAAAAGTGAAAGCATTATATGAATGTAAAAGTTCTATGTAATAAAAGCATTATATGAAAGTAAAATGTGATTGCATAAATGCAACTTAATGCATAGTGAATATGTGCTAAATTTGGAATGAATGAATGTAGTTAGGCTCTCTGACGCTACACTGCAGAGTTAGCCACTTATTTTCGAACCCCAGGGTTTAGAGATGAATGTAAGGCCTGTTCTGAGGTCTTGTTATGTTGAATTTTAACACGTTCGTGTTTTGATTGTGGGCGGTAATGTTGAACACTTGTACGCAGACACGCCCGTGTTTGGTGTTTCTCTCGTTACAACTCACGTCAGAGAGCACGGGGAGATAAATAAATAATGGTACGAATGATATGCGAATGGAGGTTTAAACGAAAAAATATATACACGTTTTCATGTTACTTGCCATTTAAATTATTTGACAAATTGATTAAACTAGTTTTCTTTCCAGATCGCTGAAAGGAACCGATAAGAGACAAGGAATTCCTCGTTTTAGGTAATGTTACAGATGAAGATTAATTGTTCCTGGAGAAAATATTGTAAAACTGCTTTTTACATAATTTCTAGGTTCGATAGTTTTAGTGAGAAGTTTTTGTAAAAGGTTGGCCTCGCGTTAGACTTAGAATTTAGAATTAAAAGTTTTCAACAAGGTCGTTTAGACCTTAGTTTCAAACTTATTAACTCTGGTGTGAAGCATGTAAGGATTTTAAGTTCACTAATGTTTATTTTATGTTAAAACGTTACTATCATCTCTTATTTTCCACTTCCGGAAAGAATTAACGCGTGAATATGTTTATGCAAATTGTACTTGCTAACTCTCAAGTATTTAATTTATGGCTTTTTGCCAAGAGGTAGAAGGAGAGAGTGAGAGAGAGCTGTCTTGCTACAAGGCTTCACGTGAGCTTGTCATCAGTTACTGTCCGCCTTTAAGGCCAGAGGTTTTAATCCTCTTGAAAGTTAAAGACGTATTTTAGTTTTCCGCAGTTTGCGTACTATAGACGTAGTAATTTAAAAAGCCAGTCTTAGTCATCTGTGCAAAATATTAAAAGTTACCTCTTATTTAAATTTTAGTTAGTTAGTAGTCTTATATTCTTTTACGTTCAGACCAAAAGTGGTTGGTCTTTGTATCCCGAAGTGCGGGAACAGCTGCAAAATCGATAAGCAAATAAAGGGTAATTTTAACCCTTCTTATCTTTGTTGTATCTTCTACCCACACGAACTTAGCTTTTAGTAAGCTCCCTGTTACTACTCAGGACTCCAGTTATGTTTGCTAAGTTAACTAGAAGAAACAGTAGTCCTAATAACCTACATTAAAATTATAGGATTTAATTTTCACTAAAAGAATATCAGACAAAAAGTGAAAAAAAGAATAATTCTAAAATTCAATAATTAATTAAACAATTTTAATATTGATAACCTCATGCAGCTACTCATCTTCCCTTTTCGAAATTTTTTGGACTATATTTTTCATGAAAATTGCCCATAGAACTTTTTAAGAGAGATGAATCCAATAATTACTTTTAACAGTTTATATAACTTTTAAGTTCCATTAACTACTGCAAATAGGTTTACTTTTTTTCTCATTTTCAGCTTTTGATGCTTAAGTCTCCTTCTTACATTTCCTGCAAAAACTATTTAATTAAGTAAAACGTTTATGAAATACGGAGGTAAAATATTCGTCATCCGTTTTTGCGCTCACTACATTAGAGCTTTTAAAACTTCGCAGCTTTATGTCTGCGATGCTATGGTCATATGATAATTTTCATTACTTTTTACGATGTCTTAAAACTGAAATATTTTGAACCGCTTTATTTTAACCTCTTATTTCAGAGATTTATACCACGATTATTTTAGAACTGCCATGTTTTCTCCTTGCTGTCTTTTCTTTGATGATGTTTCGTAGTTACGATTTATTAATTATGTTTAGTATGATGATAATTATATTTTGTTGCTCTTTCCTCAACGATTTCTTCCTCGATATTTTCGCCTGTAATCAGTTAAAACCCCAGCAATTCTACGCGAAGATAGCAAACACCTACTGGGTCGGAAATACAAAGCTCAACCAGCATTCAACATTTCGAACCTTGATCATGTTAAGCGTTTAGGCCTACTTTGAGCAGACGCTCTCTGTTTATCTGAACAAACAACAACGGCTCCGACAGCCGTTGAAGATTCTACTACGAATCATCTCGTTCGCAATTTACTTCTTGTTTTGTCCTGTGCCTCCTGCCATAAAACATTAATAAGTATATGGACTGAGCAATCACGTAAGAAAACGAAGCATAAAAGAGAGAATCAAAAATGACTCACTGTTAGTAAAACTAAAATAAAATATCACATGCGTCCCTTGATAATCTTTAATATTGTGTCCTTAAACGGACTAAATGAAATGTTTAATACTAACTCCCTGAAGAATTACCCCATTGAAACTCAGTTAAAATTTTTCAAGCTAAGTGTTTTTTTTTTAATTCTATCTAGTGGAAAAAGGGAAAGAAAGCTTTTGCACTACTGTCGTACAATTGCATCTCAACATTTCACTAAAATATGTATCTTCAGTTACACGATAACTATGTGAAACTGACGTTCTCTATGGTCGTTGTGTTGGGTGGATGAAAATAAGGTGTATATAATGTGCTACTGCGCACTAGTATCAACCTAATCCAATCTAGCTAATCCTAAACAAAATGCTAAAACTTAGCGAATAGACTCAAATACAATAGCACTAAAGCTATCCTAATGTATGTCGGAAAATATGCGATGTCATAATTTTAAGAGTTAGCCGAATAGACTTATCTTTTCCCTAAGCATAGTCTAGATTTTCACTCTCCCATTATAAAAATTAAAATTATTTATAGGAATTCAATAATCTTTCTTTACAACAATCAATACCATTTCTTGAAAACGTAACTTTAAATATATATTTTTACAGAGGACTTTGCACGTTTATATTTAATCTGAAAATTTACAACTATTCAACAATTGGTTAGGACAAGGCATGTATTTCTCCGCCGTCAGCCAATCATCTTCCTATCCACTGTCAGCGAAGAAGGAATGCGAGAAGCCAGTGAGAGAGAAAGAATGACATTTGTGCAATAATTTTTGTTGGCTGTTAACACCTGAGTTTGAATTTGGTTTTTAGCCGGTGTAGCTTGTACACATTTGTACAGCATTGAAATAACACCTGAATTAAAAACGCTGAAATGTGTGGTTCTTTCTTTAAATTCAATTGGATCAATATTTCTAAATATTACTGTACGTATATATTGTGGAATTAAAATTGTGGACTTCAATACAAAAAGAAAATTATGGTTTTACCAAGAATGTTTTAAGCTTCGCCATCCTGTCCAGCAAGATAGACAAACTTATATGTTAATATAGTCTAATTTTGAAGTTTCATTTCCACTAGAAATTAAACACAACATTTTAAATTAGCTTTTAGTATGTTCAATACCTTTATTCGTAGTTCCTCTCCTTCATTTACCTTCGGCACTAAATCCTTCGTAACTCCTCAGATGGTTTACTCGCCGTGGATGCTGGTCAGTCGGTTCTTTGGAATATCTCAGAAGATTTACTCACCCTGGACGCTGCTTCTTTGGTCCTTTCGAAAATCGTACCCTCTACAGAGAACTTTCACCCTCCATAAACTCTGCTCCAACCTCATTTGCTATGGTTTAGAATTTCCTTTTTTGAACCTCGGTATGGTAGACAACTTCTCTTCGGCCTTCGTTTCTCTGCCTCATTATGCTGCTGCTTTTCTTTTCTCATGCTATGGCCTTGCTTTCTGTTGCCTTTTTGCGACTTCTTATTGATTTTCGGTAAAGAAATTTTCGGCCTTGTATTTTTCTGCTTTCTCTGTCTTACTGTTCCCATCCCCTGATGTATTCTTATAGCTGCCGCTCATTCCCCCCTTAGACAATCTCTGAGCACCTCACTTTAAATTTAGTCTTCACGATTATTTCCTTCTATCCGTTTGCAGTCGAGGAGTGTTCATCACATTTCTTGCTGCTATTAGCTAGAAATTTGATTCAGTTGAATGGCCTGCCCTCCTTCAGCTGAAACCGCACTTTCCTAAAAAGTTAAATGTTCTCCTTATGGAGTAGTTCGACAATAGTAAAGTCGTATTTTTTAAGTCGCAATTACAGCTCATCTGGTGAGAAGACTTTTATCTTTTTATCTATCTTACTTTCTGTTTTATGATACTTACCTTTTTCTCTATCTTATTTTCTGTTTCATGACCTTTATGCAGAAATTTTAGAAATGGGTTTACTTGCTTGTTCGTTTTAATACCTAGTCGCACTATCTAGCCATGCCATAGCTAACTTCCAATTTTCACCTGCTAATATTTACAATTCTCTTATATCTGGCAACTGCAGACAAACGCGTCTGCTGTTGCAACTAAGAAAAGGATCCCATTCATTTTTAGTTACAAAGTACGATGTACTGAATAAGTTTATCATGTCATTTAAAAATTATTGTGGCTTAATTAATTATTATAAATATGACAGTTTCATTTCATTGAATATTTTTGTAATATAGTTGCAATGTAGGGTATTCTTTTGTTCGCATTTGCATTTCATGTTGAATTTACACATTTTTCCATGTTTTGATGGCATTATTGATTAGATACTTGCGTTTCGTTCTAACGGTTTTTTACAATTTTAAGTGACTTTTCTTTTTCATTTTGTATGAATGTTCCAAATACTTTCTAAATTGATTTACATAATGCAGGGAAATTGTTGACATGTATGTGAGTTAACTAAATTTGGGAAACTGAGTATTTAAGTGTAATAATTCTTTTAATTATGTATGCATGTCAAGAACGAAAGACGATGTCTGAGCAGTTGAGAAATGGTGAAATAAGCTAATTCCCCCTTCAAGAGTCAGCATTATTTAGCTCTCTTTACAATTGTTCATTTTTCTTTTTTTTTCTGTGATATTGCTATAATTTATTTGCATTTATATTTTTGCATCTCAATATAATTTTCTTTCCCACAACTATTAGCTAGTGCTTGCAGGGCAATTTCTTCCATCTGTAACTTTTTCTTTTACAATATTTCAAAATTCTTTTCAAAATATTTGCATTTTGGTTTTTATAAAATCAATTTTTATTTTACTTTTTGATTTTCATTAAATCAATTTTTATTTTATCTTTTTGGTTTTATTAAATCAATTTTTAATTTTTACTTTCTTCATAATCTTATTACTACTTTTCAGACTGGAATTTATTTAGTCTTCAAATTGTAATTATGAGTTTCCTTTATTGACATTCTTAATTTTTGTTTTATTGGTGTTTAAGATAGGAGTAATCCTATTTTATTCATTTGATTATGTTTAATTAAATCATTGCAGACTAGGCGCAGGATTCTTGTATAGTCCTTCTACCCTTCCTTTGTTTATGTTATATATATATAGTATGTGTGTGATATTACTACTATGGCGCAATCATGAATCCGTTCCTTTTAACTTTTGGCTGTAGACATTGCTGGGTGGATAAAGCAGGAATAAGACGTTGACAAGACTAATTTTGGCGAATCACAATCTTCATTCGTAGGCACATCAAAATTATTTCTTTGGCAGACAAAGTACTTTTCGATCATAGTTGACTACAAATAATTTTTATATACACAGGTAAAAAGCTAGGGAGTCATTTTAAGCAAATAAGCAGCAGCGTCTAAAATTTGCGTGTTGCCAGCAGGAAAATCTAAGCGAAAGAGAACGCAGCAGTTCAAAAGAAGACGGGAGGAAGTGATAGTTTTAGGTCGAGTTAGAGAAAAGTTTAGGTTTACAATTATTTTATTGGGCAGGAGGCATCTGCATTAAAACGTTACGTAATTTCGAATGATTTCGAATTTGGGAGAAAGGATCAACTTAGGGGAAGAGCACCAAATTTAGAATGTTAATTTTGAGGTCGCCAATTATTTTTAAAGCAGCTATCATATTTTGTTATATCTTACATATATATATATATATATATATAGTTATTAAAAGAAATTTAGTTAAAGCCATTAAATATGTGAATATATATTTAAATAAAAATTAAACATATATTGTATACTGTCATATCAGGGATTGTACATTTTGCATTGAGTTATATGCAATGATGTTATAATCTGATTGCTTTAGCTTTGGAGTCTGTATGATACTTGTGTATATAACAAGTAAACATTCTAAAGAAACTACTGAATGAATTACACGGTAATGATATAACACGCTATCTACGGCTATTATTTATTTATTTATTTTTCAGAAAAAAACTAAATTTTTTAAAACTGCTTATTACTTCAATCATTTTTTTCCTTCCTTTTATTGCTCAGCTGAATTTAAAAATAGCATTTTAGTGGCACCTTTTGAGAAATTAATATCTAATTAAAAGCAGTAGATCGCATATCACACGATTACCGATTGTATTTATAATTGTGCAGAATTATATGCATATGAAATGTACCCAAGTTTTAAAAACCTTGGAGTAACTAAATATTTTACAACTAAGTGGGTTTAAATTTTCTTTTTTATATGTGCATTCTGCATTTGCACTGAAGGATAATGCTCACTGGATAATATTTATGAATAATATGAAGACTCTTCCGTATATTAGAGAATTCTTGGATATATTTTATTACGAATGTTCAAGAGAAAACATTATTAATCCTTCTAAAATATATTATTGTTGCTAAGGGATGAGTAGATTGGACATATCTTGAAATAAGATGATACTTTTAACGATTTTTGATTAATTATCTTATAGTATACAATCAAAATATTTTTAATGTAGAAAATTATTCACCTCACAAACATAATTTTACCAGGCACTATACATATTTTGAGAAGGTACAACATTTACTTTTCCTTTCTGCTATGTGTCTTTACTAATCAGGAATAACATATTTTGAAATTACGTGCGTAATACATTCTCTCAGCAGATGTTTGCCTTTCAGAAACTGTATCTTGCTTATTTATGAGAAAATTTATAACTTATATTTTAAGTTAAAGTTCAAATAAGTACTTTATTTAATATTTGTATATATGTTTGCTAAGCAATCACTAAAAGAAGTTAATTTTTGTACTTCACCGCCTTCAAATCGTTTACTTGTCAAGTAAACAAATATTCCTTAAGCCATATTAATGATGAGAAAAGATATTTAAAACATTAGCAACTGTATTATTTTGTGATGTTAGGATTGTTCTAGCAGTAATTAATAATGTTCTATTTATAATAATGTTTGGGGTTAACATAATATTGTATAAGCAACAGTTAAAAATAGGGAACATAAATTATAAAACCGAACTCCGAAGGTTAGATTAAGTTTATCTGAATATGGAAAAACATGCCAGAGCTATTTGGTGAAAGGGAGAGAACGCCTTCATGGAGAACGTTTCCAGTAACTCTGAATCGTGTTCGTATTATACACGGTAGAAAACCATGAAAATCAACCATGCAGTCAACCCTTTAGCCTAAGATCGAAACCTGCTGAAAATCCTAGTATTCAACCGCCTTATCCATTCTGCTACTAGTGGAGCTTGAACTCAATAAAAGAAGATATAAGCAAAGTGAATATGTGTACAGTGGTAACATAATTTTATACATTCATCCTTAAGGAAAGGAAATAATACATTAAATTTGAAAAATAAAACTATTAAATATATTTTAGGATCTGAGATTGCCTCAAACTGCTTTTCCTACCCGGTGTAAAGCAGTCAAATTGTTTCAATACTTATAACTAAGGCATATGTAATTTCTAATAATCTAAAATAAAAATGTTGATTTTTAAAACTTAATTTTGTATACTGAAGCATTGAAATATGGTGGTTGTTAAGAGATTTACGTAATAAGGAAGTAACTAATACATTCATCTTGAAATCTGGTAGGTGGAAAAGAGGGTAAAATATTTCTTTATGCAGTTTTTTTTAGATTGTCTTCTAGAGAAAATATTATTAAGTGTAAATTTGAAGTTATGGCAAACATCATATAGAGGTTAACTTTGATAAATGCTGACAGAAATCTCTAATCTGTGAAATAATACTTCGTTTCTAGTAGCTGTTGAATGTAATATTTACATTTTAACATTACGTATATAAATAGAGTTTGAATTAGTTAATGTTGTGCAGAAGAAAGGTTGATTGAGGTAATGATTAGTTATTTATATAGTACACTCTTTTCGTTATCTGTGTTTAATCTTATGACTGAGATCATGGTCAGCTTAAATACTGCATACAACTCAATGCTTTTTTACATATTCTAATTACTTCTGATCTTTTCTTTTAAATTTACTGTGATGTAAATGTTATACTCAAGACTGGTCACCACTCGAGTTGGACTCCGTCCGGTTAGCCAGACAGAGCTTAGATGCAAACTCTTCGGAAGGTACTGGGGCTATAATATTGAGATGAGTTCCAATGAACTGACCGCATATAGCTTGAAAAAAAGTTAATGATGACAAGACACTTTGATTTACAGAAAACATGAGCACATGTATCACTTTCAACAATCAGGGAAAGATAAAATTATAACAGCGTTGTATGAACAAATTATTTTAAAGGTAGAATTTATGCTTATTTGTTCCGAGGATTCGCTTTTCATTCACATTTCAAAGATTTGCAAAACGATGAGTGAAAATCATTTAATTATGATCGCAGTCACAGCGAATTATCGGACATCGTTCTGACCCATTGGACTTGTAGTATTTAAAGAAAACGAGGTCAGGAAACCGCATCGCGTCGATAACTTCAGTATCGTCAAAATTTACTGCTTAGTCATTTTAGGCAAAGTTCTGTGTTTTCTGAATTTAATTTTTATACGTGCAAACGTACATTTATCAATAGTAACCTTCCGTCCGGAGTCCTTCTTTGCGGAATGCCCCTATGCATTCCTATAAATAATCAGAGTTAACAGTTACATCCCACAGGGAGATATAACGCGTTTATCTCAACGCGGGTAGCCGGATGATATACATAGTCCCCTGAAAAGTTGCCGTAGTGCCAAACTCCCGTAAAAGCAACCGTAGGAAAGCATGAGTTCCTTCCCAGTTTTGTTATGGACGAGGTTTTGTTTGTATCTCTGTCCTTGCTGCGATAAAAAATTATCCAATATTAAATGTAACGATGTGTACATTTAAACTTCTTAATAATGTGTTCCGTAACGGGCAGGAGGCGTTGTAACTACGATGCCGTTTCCTTTCGCTTCTGTGCGGGGTTATTAATTTAGAGAAAAGTGATCTTCACATCTGGTGTTAACACACACACATATAATTTATTTACATATAAAATACTGTATTTTATAACAAGAATTATTAGGCACACGCCTTCAGTGTTCTTAAGCTTAGCACGTTCATTATTGCATTCCTAATTCGTCTTCCATGATTCCAGTTTCGAAATAAACCTAATGAAACCTTAAAATAAGAATAAATCTTCTACAAGTTGGATATGAACTAAAATGCGGTCGGCGATAATTCTTCACGGCCAGGGTTTGTATTGTGCTCCCCCTCCTTCCCGAACAGCCTTTACGTGGAGGAAAATGTAAGGAATTCACCGTGCCCCCCTCCTTCCCGATCAGCCTTTAAGTGGAGGAAAATGTAAGGAATTCTCTTCTTCCTCATTGAGCGCTTTCGTGTTGTAATGCCTCGGCCAGTAACATTCCGGCGTTTGAATTCATCAATTTTCCACGATTATGCTACGAAATAAACTCAAAGACTCTGAAAGCTATCCATTTTGCCCCCAGCGGATCTGATCACGCCAGCTAAACATGGCCACCACTAATATATCTTTCACTCCCTTGAAGGTTAGATAAGCATGATAACTGAAATACGCACGCAGTTAGAAAATATCGAATACGCACTTTGATAAGAAAAGTCTATCTTTACAAATATACAATTTCATTAAAATCTTGAAGAAATTATTTTCCGCTTTTGTTTCATATCATAATATTCTTTACGACGTTATTTGTCGTTATTACTGATGCCCTTGGCGGCATGTGGAATGCAACCCAAAAGATACGTACTTGGAGAAATATGCATCAGTTTTGTTTGGATGTTTAAAATACCTTAAGGTGTTATGAAACAAATTTCACTGATCATATTTGTAAATTAATCATCAACTAAAACACCATTTTTTATGATTTCCTGACTTGTTGGTCATCAGTTGCTACTTGTTACATGAATTTAAGAAAATAACTATAATTTAATGAAATTTGAATTCGTACTATTTGCATAAATAAAAGAGCTCTTCATTTTACCAGGTATTAAAATGAACATGCCATTAATAAACTTCACAAATTTCCTAAACTGAGATCTTCTTAAGTAGCTCTAATTAATACTTGCCAGGAAAGTATTTTATTTATACTGTAGTTAAACATGCCTACATACGTTCTTCTTACAGAATTATTGCAGAAGAGTGGTTAAATAATTTACATTACTCAGCTCAAAATTCTAAGTTATTAAACTTACGTTCCCTAAACATATTTAAATTCCATCAAACAGCTGGCTTTTCTATTACGTGCATTTACTATAGTTTATCATTTATTGACAAATTAGTGTAATAAATGAAACTGCAACCTAACTCTCTACGCCATACAATAATTTGCCTCTAGGAAAAACATAAAAATATTTCACATCATTTCGACATAGATTACTGAAAAAAAGGTAGTTGCTCATTTCTGTTAAAACTCCTGAGTTATATTTTCAACACCATACTTTCAACTTTAGATAAGCGCGTTCTTGTTTGAGTGATGTCTGACACTGAAATCATCGCGGAGACACAAAGTATGCACACGGACATTTTCTATTTACCTCCAAGACAAGGGATTTCTTAAGGTACGTTGAAAAAGACTGCCTATGAAACTCAACCATTTTTTATAGTATCGCATACGCAAGTTCTGCTAAAGCATTCATCCATCTTCTGCTAATCTGTCTTTTCTTTTCACCAGATACTAACCCTTTTCTTTTGTTTCCAATTTTTTAATCTTTTCTCCTTAAAATATTAATTATTTTTTCAGCTTATTTCAGCTTATCTAATTTCTTCGTCCTTATAGTTACGTTATTGTTTTTTCTCAGTTTACATTACATTTTTTCGACCGGGCTCTGTTATATATATATATATATATATATATATTACTTTATACACTGGATATAATAGTTTAGCAGCGCGTTCTTCTGATCAATACGCTGCCAAGAAGTACAAAATAACAGCAAATTAGAAAGCTTATTCTTCAAGCTGACGATAAGCCATATATTTATCTTTCATTCAAGGCCTGACACAAGCTGAGTACATTATCTGTTACAGTTACCCTAATTCTTTTATTTATGGCTCATAAAAACACAATAACTTACATATTTTAATGAACAGACAGCAATTTTCGTTAGATCAACATATTGCTTCATATCTGTGCTCTGTGGTGAAACCTGAGGGTCTTAATAAACGTCCATCGGGGAATTAAATAAATGCAAAACTTAGTTGCAAAAAGTGAGTTGTAAAACGTTAATTTACTCAGATATTAAATGCGGTAATAGTTTAAATTTTGCAGAGTAAAGATGCAAAATGAAATTAAAAAGAAATAAAAATACGCTTATTAAATTATACCAAAAATAACGTAACACTAATTTGGTATGATATGAACTTATTTGTTATTTTCTTATAATGTCTTTAACGGTTATTAAATATTAGCTGTGTGATATTTAAGGCTTATGACTTAAAATTCCGGCTGTTCGTAGTCTATGAACGAAACTTCGCTATTATTGCGTTTATGAAATGAATAAAATGAAACTAGGGGAGAAACATGCAAATTGAAAATTTTAAACTAGACAAAAAAAAAGCCAAATTTTGGGGTAGCTTTACATAAAACTCTATCGATGTTTTTGTTCCTGAAGAAGAGGAACACGCATTATATTGTCTTGGCAACAACAGAGCTTATTTAAAATTTATATCAAATTAAGACAGGTTTTTTACCTAACATTTATAAGGTATATCTCCCACATTCTTAGCGTGCCTTCGTGGTGTAATGGTCAGCACAATGAGCCGGTATTTCAGAGGTCCGCGGTTCGGTTCCCGGCGAAGGCGTTGCACATTTTTCATGACTCCTGCTTCGAAATAAACCTAATGTCTCTACACATTGAGTAAAATTATTTTAAAAGCGTTAAATGAATAAAAAAATAAATATAAAATATGTTCTCATGGCATTTCTGATAGTAAGATTGTGCTCTAAATTTGTGATAGAATATGCATTCTCTATTTGATACCATTTTTTTGCGTAAATAAAATATAATATACATGAAATATGTATAGAAAATACTGCATATTGATAATAAAGCTGGAACCTGTCAAACAGATGAATTTATACTCTCTGATGGTATGCATACTATCGTTCCTCCAGATGCCACATTTAAACCATAAGCATAATTTTGTAATTACTGTTTTTATTGCTCTAAATTAAAAAAGCACTTTAAAAGTAACCGTACTGAGTATGACACGCCTTATAGTCCTTTCTTCTTTCTAACTTAAAGTATTAGAGTTCAAAATCAAGGTTTAAAATTTAAAATATATATATATTTATCAGTACGTCAACCGGCGGTTATGCAAATCCAAAAGGGTAATAGAAATATGATTTTGCTACTAGTGGGTAGTTCAGAATGCAAGCTCAAACTGAACTGAGTGCTAAATAAAACAAAACAGTAAGCCTCTTAAATAATGACTAAGTCCTAAGTGCTCGAGATGCCGAAGCTCAAGCTGATTCCCTAAATTCAAATAATAGAGAAATTTAGCAAAGTGACTTCAACCCATGCTGCTAAGCACATTTTCACTCTAAATTTAAGAAACTATTTTAATTATTTTAGTTAATTTTATTCATTAATAATTCATCTTAACTTTTCCAAATAGTTTCGTTCGATAAAATTAAAAGTGAAAGGAGAGCTAAAAATAATGCGACAATTGGATTGACTGAAAGGAAATCTTGGAGTCATTCCCACAAGAATTTAAATAATTTAGAGAGGTAGCGAATTTGAACTTCATGTTTACAATAATACTTTTACACGTTTTGGTGCTAATGCCTATATTAATATTCGCATTTACAGAGAAATTTACTTTTATAAAATTACTACTTCACACTCTACAGCTTAAAGTTGTGAAAAAACAACCGTGATGTGTTATAAAGTACATAGATCGCCTTCTATCGCAACTGAGAAGTGGTTGGTATAATCAACACACTGGGCAACAAAGGAACTGTAATTCCAAACTCGGAAGCCGCAGAAGTCTTTAAATTTAGCTTAATATTAAAGGAAAATGTTTACTGGAAGGCGCACACATCTTTCAATTAATTCTGAATAGGCAGCATTTCACTAACTCATTCATTGCATTTATAACACAATGTGAAATTTTCAGATATGAAACACACAATCGTCGTTCGAGAGATTGTCCTCATTTGCAATCATCATCACTATAAAACATATGGAGGTTTTCCAGTCTTATTAACACTCCAGAAAACTCAGTATACAGGATACATCAAAAGGCCGTTGCCGGAAATAACGTGAAGGTCTATTATAGCAAGATAAACAAGATTAACATAGGAACCTGTGTCCGAAATTTCGACCGCTAGAGGGAAATGTTCGCAGTCTTATGAGAAAGTGGGAAGCGTCATCATTTCTGGCGAGGATATTGCCGGTGAAGGATAAATCAGTTTACTAATTTAGAATTAGCCGATATTTATTATGTATATGGTAACGTTGATGTAAATGGATATACATTGAGCGTTTCCCAGACAGGCGTCAACCAAGTCGTTCTTGGCTTGGGCAACTACGTCGGAGTTTGCGTGAGGCAGAAGCTTTCGAAGCGAAGAGCCAGATCGGTCCAGAACGCATTACATGCATATTTGTCATACAGGAAGTTGTGCTACAGGAATCTGAGACAGGCCAGCTACATCCCAAACACGTCCAAGCAGTACAGGTATTGTGCGATGACGAATATTCCCAACTCGTTGTATTCAACAAATAGTATTCAACAAATGGACCGCACAGCCGGATTTTCGATCGTGAATTTTGTTTTCCGATGAAGCCTCTTTTACACGAAACGGTGTCCTGAGCCTCCAGAACATTCACGTGTGGGCGGCATGAGAACCCAATGTGTACATGTACCCATGATAGGCAACAACGTTGCACCATAAATGTTTGGGCTGGCATTATCGTTGACTTGTTAATTAGCTGATTTTGTTTTTCGATGAAGCCTCTTTTACACGAGACGGTGTCCTGAACCTGCATCAACATTCACGTGTGGGCGCATGAAAACCCAATGTGTACACGTGTCCATGAAAGTCAACAGTATTGCACCATAAATGTTTGCCCTGGCATTTTCGGAGACTTATTAATTAGGCCTTACCTACTACCTCAACGCCTTGACGGAAAAACGTATCGCAGTTTTTTAGAAACTTTCCAGATCTAATGGTTGACATTCCAGCAGCTACACACCAAAACATCCGGTTTCAGTATGATGGAGCAACTGCACGTTTTAGCAGCACTATGGAGGAAAACTTCGATAGGACATATCCTGATAGCTGGATTTTGAACACCTTGTGTGATTATTTATGCTCTTTAATAAAAGTCATATTAACACCTCTTTCAACATTCTTTCTTCCGA
>KK119698.1:447942-483901 GCA_000611955.2 Stegodyphus mimosarum
ACAGTGCCATGCGGTCTCGCATTTTCGGACACAAGTCCTTACGTAAATCGTTTTTTCAAGGTGTGACTGACCAGCATGTTCAGTTTGGCAACGACCTTTTGAGACACCTTTCATTGGGGCCGTGACCTCTGTATTTCACATTAAAATTCTCAACTTAAACAAGTATTAACACATTTAGCCATTATTTAAAATTCAAAGATCCTCATTTGAGGTAAAATACAACAACTAACAACTGGTGACAGTTGAGAGCAGGATCCGGGCGGCTTACACAGAGTATTCGGGTGTTGTCCAAATCCCGCAACTGTCCAGAACAACGCCCTCTCGGTATCCCATGAGGACCACATCGGGAGTTTATTTCAAAACAGAAAGTTTGAACATTGCCATAAAAGAGCTGGTTGCATCGTACATAAAAATTTTGTTGATACTTGCTTACATCCATGAGACAAGGGATAACTGATTAGCATACTACACTCATGTCCATAAATTAAGGATAATGCAAAATCAGGCCAAGGAAGAGTTAGAAGCAAAACAAATTTGACTTATTTGTAAAGCCTATTTATTAAACAAAAGGTAAAGAGAAAAGAGATGCTATATGTTTTATTTTATTAAAAAATTAGCGATTTTTTCTCCCTGGAGCAAATTACAAAAAAAACCTATTTACAAAAAAAAACAATATTACATGTTTGGTATGATTGTTAATAAATTGTATGTCTCCCAGATGATGCAATACCGTACGTACAACGCCTAGACATGCTGAGTATCAAATTATCGATCTGATCTTGGGGGATATTACACGACTCAAAAAGCAATGCTCTCCGAAGTTCCGGTACACATGTAGGAGGAGGTTGACGGGCTGCAACTCGTCGGCCAAGCATGTCCCACACGTGCTCGACTTGATTCAAGTCCGGTGAGAATGCTGGCCAGTCCATACGTGTGATATCCTCCGATTGAAGGCAATCGCTTACGATGTTTGCACGGTGAGGACGGGCGTTGTAATCCATAAACACAAATTGTGCGCCGAAAACAAACGTACATGTTGTTCCAGAATGACGCCCGATAATTTTGGCTTGTCATGGTTCCAATTTGAATATGCAGGTCAGTTCTGGAACCCTGCATAATTCCATCCCAAACGAGCACTCCTGCACCACCGTAACGGTGTCGTTCAATGATGTTTGCTTGGTGGTAAAGGGTACCTGGAGCTCTCCTTATGAAAGTCCGGCGAGAATCAGACTGCAAGCTAAACCTGGACTCGTCGGAAAATATCACACAAGCCCACTGTTGCGGTGTCCACAATGCATGCTCTCTAGTCTAGGCTAACCGCAGGCGACAGTGAGTTGCAGTAAGTGTAATGCATCTGACAGGTCTACGAGCATATAGACCAATCTGCCCTAAGCGTCTATACATGGTCTGCCTTGACATTGGCGTACCAGTGGTTGAAGAGAGCTGACGATACAGGTCTGAGGCTATGCTCCGCCTGTTTCTTTTGGCAGTAACTGCCAAATACCGGTCGTCATTCGGCGAGGGAAATCTGGGGCGACCTGTACTGTAACGTCTACTTTCATTATCATCTTGGAATTGTTGCCAAAGCCAGGAGATGACACTCTAGGCAATTCCAAGTTCGTCTGATACTTCCAGTTGGGTACGCCGACATTCCAGACGGCCGATAATTCTACCGCGTAAAAAATCATCCAAATGCGTCCTTTGTGCCATAACTATTCGGTTATGGCACTGAAATGCTTATAAAGCGCCTGTGAACAATTTTACTTCTTTGCCTGTATTCCTTATATATCACTCTCTTACACTCTCGTCATTGTGACGTAGCATCGGTGTCATCTGGTTACTTTCTGAAATTTGCATATGATTCTTGAAGATGTGTGTAGTGATTTTACAGGTGATATATTTATTTTAGAGTTAGATTTCCGCTTGACTCTGAATTATCCTTCATTTGTGGACATGAGTGTAGATGAACACACTAATTCATAATAGATAAACATACATGATACAAAATCATACAACTGAATTTTTCCGTGCCATGTATACGTTTACTGATACTGATTCATAATAGAAAAACATACATGATTCATAATCATATTACTGAATTGTTCTTTTGCATACACACAGATACTGTCTTACGCAACTACTGAATTACATACAAATGCTGAATTATACAAATCAAGCTTAGTATGCTGTGCGCGTGATTTGATCTCTTTCCGTGTAACTTGGACATGACGTGTGTTACTTCACACTGAACAAGTCATACTTTACTTACGTACATGATACATATGATAATTGATAATCATAATAGGTAAACATACTGATTCATAATAGAAAACATACACAACACATAATCGTACAACTAGATTGTTTCATGTGCATAACAAAAACTGATACTAATCCCTAGTAGAATGACATTTATGATATATAATCATACTACTGAATTAAATTGCTCCCTGCCAGACGTACATTTACTGAATTACACAATTACTGGATTACTTACAGACACTGAATTATAGAAATCAAGCTTTGGATTCAGCGTGTGATCTGATCACTTTGCGTGTAACTTGTTAGTTTGTCAGGACTGAGTATTCGGTGCATATTCTTGGCGAACATCTTCGTGAACTCCTTAAATCCTGATCTGGAACAGGGAGGTGAATGCAGCTATGTTTTGTGGTAGAATATTGTGGTTAAGTGGTAGAAGAACTGCACTTGAAATTGATTTAAAATCCTCTTTTATTAAATCACATTTATTTACAACCACTTCCCAACTCGGGAGGGATACAGAAAGTAGAGACCGCACTTGGGTCTAAAATGAACAGTCAAATAAATTTAAACTAAAACTAATTAGAAATTAAATAGTCGTTGCTCGCAGAGCTATAACGCGAGGTTGGTCTCTAAACTAAATGGTGCGTAGCAAGATTTAACTAATACTGACGCACTTGGAATTACTTCAATAAGCAATCACGTAAAAGCGCTGTGGCTTAGAATTTAAATGCTAGCTAGTCAGGCGAACGTCGAATAGAGTAACCGTGCTCTGAGACTAAAAGCTCTCTCACACTGAGAGGTTCCTAACTCTAGCTTAAATACTCCTTGGCTCCACTTCAAATTAGCATAAAGCTGAAACGCGCGTTTCTTCTAACGGGAAGTTGAAATGAGAACAGATAGAAAAGTATAAATTAAAATAAAACTTTGTTAGTTTAACTAAAGCCTTACAAGTTCACACTGCACAAGTCCGTTTCTAATGCCTCTAATTTTGCCATAATCTTGACTAGTTTCTTTCTAATATTAAGTTACTCAAACTTCAAGTACTTGCATAAAATTAAATAAAATTTTACTTGATTAGAAATAAATAAACTATGGTTCAACAGCGGCCGAGAGGTGAAATCGCTTAACGCTGAGATTTTGGTCCGGAGTTCGAAACCCGGCTAATGGGCTGCCTGGATGGCATTTTGGGGGGTTTTCCGGAAGTGTAACGTATATATGAGCCAGTTTGCTTTAGAAAGCCCTCCACGAAAGCATCCCTCCTATTAGTATAAAACTAAAAATCAGTAACTAAATTTTTTTTATCTTTGGTTTGTAGCTGCGCTAACTCCCATTTCTGTAATCAGCCATTCTTTTAAGTAGAATCTAGTCCCACTGAGCTTGGCCACTGCAAATTAACTGCTCGTATCCTGCGTATTGATTGCTTATTTCTTTTCTTTGAAGCGTTTATCCTGAAGAGACGTTTTTCTCCTTCTTTGTAATTTGTACTGTCTCTTTGATCTCGCATTAGCCAACGTTCTGTACAAGGTGTACAGACGCTTCTCTGGCCACCGTTTTCTCCTGATCTCTCGCCAAATCTAGCACATTTGGGATGTGATTGGAGGGCCATTTGCAGACCCTACTATTACCGCGTAATCATATTGTATGGAATCAATTAATAAAAGAGTGTGTCTTTGAGAAACATTTTCCACGATAACGATTAATGAAATGAAAGATAGTTTAATCTCATCATTAAAACGGAGATCTTTGGAATTAGGTACTTTAAAGGCAGCAGATTGTAACTTAGCACTTAAACATACGAATGGTATAAATGTTGCAGAATTTCAACTCCAAATATCTCATTTAAAAAATATGCTATTTCAATAGTTCTGAAATCTGAAACAGATCTTTTACAAATACTTCTTTAACAAAGATTAGTCACCAGTATCCGAATTTGGAAGCAGGTTTATGATGCAAAAGCCAACTGACAAAGCCTTGAATCTTTGCTCGCAGCCTAGGGAAAACATAGATGCTTAGAAATGTATATTATCCTTGCGGCATGGATGAACTTAAAATACTGTCGAGCTAAAAGCCCTCTCAAGACATTGGTGCTAAGGTAAGACGGGTAGTAGATCCTCGATCCAATCCCCAAGGCAGTACACAAAGTTGCTCTGACGTTTCGCATTGAGCATATTTAGTTGCTGTGACGGTGCAATGAGGTCGCAATGTTACATTTTCGTCCCATTACATTTCTGAGTACGATACGACGTCACAGAGATATCACATTGTAATGTGTGTGTGAATGTCACATACACATCACAGCCAACATTCAATATAACCACAAGAAAATTCTTAGTCTCTCCCGCCATGTCTCTTTGCAGATAATAGTTTCATTTTAAGAAGTGTTTGTTTATGTTAAAGCTTTCGAAGGCTATTTTCAAAAAGGAAGGGTTGCCTTCTTGGGAGAATGTCTAAGAGATGTGGCCTCACGTTTATGTCACACATTGTACAGTCTAAAATTTATCCCATGCAGCCAGCTCATTCGTAGGGATTTGAACTCAGGTCGAGTTACCACTGTTCAGCTTCTTAACGCTTGGCCTTTGGCGGGCTGTAAAAGGAGAGACAAATTAGATTTCTAGTTTGAAACAATTATTTCCTGTGACACCTTTTAGTAGAAATATATCAGACTTAAATTTCAAACATATTCAAGTTTAAAAAAGTAAGACATCAGGCCAGAGCTATCTATATATAGAAAAGGACGGCTTCATGGAGGATTATGTAAAGAAAAGTGGCTCATAATAAAGTTATGTATAGAGAAAATGTCAGCCCGTTCACTGGAATTGGACTGCGGGGCAAACTAGCAGTATTAATCTGATTTAGCTATTTGACAAATGCTAAGTTTGTTTTCAGTCTGGAATTAAAATTAACCTTTGAACTTTATTCCAAGCATTAACATTGAGGTTTATTTATCACATTCTCCCGAGGTTCCTTCTAAAATCTATAACGTTCATTTTCAAGTACTGAACTGAAAAATTTAACAAACCCTTTTCAGATGATGCGCGGATAATCCAAAAAGTAGATAATTCGTGAACAGATAATCTGATGTTTCTTGTGTAGAGCTTCTTTTTGTGAGCAGGAATTTTGAAAATTAAGCATGCCTTTACTAGGAATTCGAAACCACTAACTCGAAACTTGCCATCTTTAGTTGAATGACTGGACCTCTATCCTAGAACAAGACATTCTAGGAATTTGTTTATTTACTTTCTTACAGTTGGATCGTGAAAAATATAATATATAAACTACATAGTAGATATGTGAGTACGTTATACAAATAGATAAGTTCAACTCGTTTTTGCATATTTATGTTCCTACTTATCATAAAATTACAATATGTTATTTAGAGGGTATTTCAAAAGTAGTTTTCCGTAAATACGAAAAGTACTGCAAAGGAAAAATAACAGTTAAGCAAATTCAGTTTTGCGTTTCCCTTTATTTTATTTTATACTGCAGTTGTCAGAGTTTCTCCTGAGTACTGCTGTAGCAGAATGGTAGATTTGTTAACTTAAAAATTTTTCAAAATGTTGAATAGTATTTCTTTTTGAAAGCATGTTAGATTCCAACAGCAATAGAAATGCTTTAATCATTTACATTTCTAAACTGAACTGCATTAAGAAAAGAGAATAATCTCTTTTTCTGTTTAACTTTCAGAGTTGGATCAGTTGACTGTAGGTTAAGTGAAGTTTATGGGCTTTTTACGATCACTAAAACCATTCTCCTAAATCACAATCGTGCAATCATACCTGGGTCATGAGGTACTTTTTAGAGAAATTACTAAGACGATGAAAGGAAGAGGTTCGCAAGTCGCCATATACTGGCCAGCGCTGCATTAAAGTATCATTTAACAATGTAGTGGTAAGTCTGAACACGATCTGAAATTCCTGTTCACGTAGAATAAAAGCGATTAAAATTCCTCAGAATCACTGTCTAAAGATTAAACATCCTACCGCACTTATGCGATTTCAAGCTATCAAACATGACACAGTTTAACAGCACCACAGAAAATGCAAAGTTTTAATTTTAACTAATTACTCGTTATTAGACAAAGTTTCAACTCGTACCTAATTAGAACGCTTCAAGGGGAAATTCCAGAGATCGATAATAATCGCTGCCTAGATAATAAGCAAGGACTGAGTACCGGGACATCTCTCTTTAGCTACTAACAACCAATTCACGGTTTTCCCCCTTTAGGCTATTAACGTAAAAATCGGAGTAAATAAGTAGTGCCTGCTTCTGATTGGTAAATTAAAAAATAACTAAAAAGTTTTGGACACTAATGAGGCAGCTTGATGATGTATATAAGTACTTGGCATGGTTTCTTATTAATTTTACTTCATAGGCTCCACGTTTTATGCGGGACGTTTCGATAATAAGCGTTTTCCAGCATTATAGTATTAAAATTTTAAAAATCCTAAATAAATAATGCAGTTGATGTGAAGATTATTAATTAATGCTACGCGCAATGAAATCTTACTTTTATAATATGATCTGAAGTTTCGCCTAAGGTGAAGGAAATAATTAATATGGTTTTCCTCTCAGATGCACAATGTAGTATTCGCGGAAACTTGATTAAGTATGAGAGCGCTACAGATGGAAATTGAAGGTAATATATAAAAAAATACATTTTATCGCCTGATAGACATATGTGTGAATGTTGATTTTTTATACGCATTGTGGTTGAAATAAAATATTTAAAGATGCTAAGAAATTTTTGCCTCAATTACTTAATTATTTAAGAAATTAAAGAGCATGTGTTGCTAGAAAGTAAGTCATTGCCGTTAGATTAATGATATCAGAAGAAATATACATGAAAAGAATACTTTTAAACGAAGTTTTTTATTTCTTGTAATGTCTATGTCTGATACGCTAAGATACTAAAAAGAGAAAAATAAAATGGGCCCGATATAGTTTAAAAGGCTACTCATATTGTTGATATTCTTGTTTGAAGGTGCGTCTCATCGAACTCTAAATGTTTTCTGTTTAGGAAAAGTAAAAAGTTGATTAACTGAATGTAGTGAAGCACGCAAAGACTATCTAAGTGAGCTGGTGCTTAATGGAAGGTTTCCAAATTTCTAATATTGATGTTGCCCAAGGGGAAAATCCCGAAGAATCTTTTCCAGGAAACGTACAATTTCATGCTAGTTAACACGCTGATGTGAGAATAGTGCGACTAGTTATTACCTTACTGTAAAATATTTCTTTATTGTTATAATTAGGAATGGTCCGAAAATTGATCTAAGATGATCCTCGACTTACAATGTGTCCTGAGTGTGTACAGAGGGTTACCAGGAATACCTGGCTAGCACTGAATTTTGTATATGATTGTTTTAGGCCCAAAGGTCATCAAGGTTGCCTGCCTTAGAGAAATATGCCCTCGTGGAAGAATTTCTGAGGGAAACTGATCAGTATTTATGTTTTACATGTGGGAAGAAAGCGAACACCCCATGCAACCACTTCGTTCTAGGTAATGTGAGTCAAACTCGAACTACCAGTGTCAGTCGTCTTGTCAGCTTTTCTAATAATAATACTTCTGTTAAGGAGGTTCAAACTTAAAAGGGTTTCTTACTGGAGCAAATAATTACACGGAAATAGCAACAATTCTTAGAGACTCATCGAATCTTGAAAGACTGTTGTAAGGAAATTTGGCATATTTTCACGTACCCTTCCTTATAACCTCAAGATCCAAAAATTGCCTAAGTATAGTGGACATTCAGGGCAAAGTAAAACTGGGTACCGGAGTTAATAATATGAATATATATTCTAAAATAGTTATGTAATGATATTCTTTGAAGCAATTCTAACGTAATATGTGAAACACTCTTTTAAAGTTCCAATCTGCTTTGATGTCACTGAGTTTCATCTGAATATGCTGAATTTTTCTTTTGCAGAATAATTCTATTAAAATCTGGAAAATTTCTAAAAATGTAAATGCAAACTTATTTCTATTTCCTATATTTTAACTTATTTTAGCAGAAAATATAATTTGTGTTCAATATTAGTAGTCTTAGATGGTTAAATAATTCCAATAAATCATTTTGTTCACATTTTCAGTGGCAAGAGAATCACTTCTTTAGATGTCTCTATGAGTTTGTGATTTGTGTCAGATTATATATTAAGTGAATATGTTCACCTATTCCTTTAACTTACAGCCTGCAAAAGTTGTGTTTCTGTGAATTTACGGAGACAAGAAAAAAAGTTATTTCTAAGAAGCGAAACAATCTGAAAAACATTTTAAGAGTTAGATTAAAACGCTTGCAGAATAACAAACCTGACTTATTTACATTATTAAAATTTGTAATATTTGCTAATTTCCAAGGAAATTTTAGTTTATTTTCTATTAAGACCAGTTAGCAAAGTATAATCTTGCTAGGATGCGACTAGCCAAAATTGTGTTCTACTATAGCTTTTAAATTTTCATTAGACTCCTATCTGCGACATTTCAGTAATGCGGTTGACTCAGATTTCTAATTTATAGATACTAATGCTAAATAATGATATTTGTTACAGACCTTTTGTTTAACCATTCAACGCATACAGTTCCTTCAGCCGATTTGAAACATCTCGAAATACAGTTGTAGAATACATTGTCTCGATCTTTCGCTAGGTTTAAAAATGATAAGGTACATAATTGATTCTATTTTAACTAATTTCTCTCTGAGTTCTGAAAATTTATACTTTTATAACTTCAAACTAGATCCTATTACATATTCAGCCTCTGTATGAAACTAAAATATTTATGTTTTCGTAACTGAAATTATTGGTTTTAGGATATTATTTCTGTTCCTTTCTTAGATAGAATTTCTGAAAAAAACCTTTTTATGTTTTACTTATATTTGACTTGTTTTTATTTATATTCATACATAGTTACATGTCATTATAATCATCCAATGCACTTCAAACTGCCATTACGATATAGCTTAAAATGCTACCTTAATTTGGTGTTCATACTTCTTAGAAGAAGGTAAAATTAGCGATAAGATGAATAACTTCAAGTAAGTGTGGACTGAAAATAATATGAAATTGGAATTCATATTAAACGTTTCCTTTCGCTGGCGGCATAAAACATCTACTGAATACGCCGGGCCAGAAAACAGTCCTTGTTATCTTCGGCTTATAACAATGATGAGTCATAGTGTCAACACAAATATTTAAAAGAATGTGAAGAAAAATGTTTAGGCAAGATTACCGCAAATACAGTTATTCGTCATCTTACATAATACGCGACTTACTTATATTAGCTGCTATGTAAGTAAAAAAGCCTGACATTCAGACTAAAACTAATTAAAAATTTGGGCTCCATAAACATTTTATTCTTTCCATGCACTGCATTTCTTTCACTCAAATAACACCTGGCTCTGTCACGTATTTATCATCGCTAGCGTTTTTGTTGAACTTTAAATTAAATTCGAAATGCAGAGCCGAATGCGCTGCCAATAAATCTAGACAGAAATGTCTGCAAATACTTTAGAAGAAAAGCTGAGAATAATTTAAATGAATCAAGATGATAAAACTGTGTCGAAAATAGTTCGGGATATAAATCGACCTATGTTTCAAGTGAATTCGACACTGAAGGATTGCGTTTGCATTAACGAAAGCATAAAAGGTATGTGAAAGCTGAAGTACCTAAACATTACGAAAAGAAAATATTTGGTCTGATTTCAGAGATGAATAAATTATTGTTTTATTGTATCGGGTATCTGGTACTGGAAGCAGATACTGTAGAGTTTTCCGAATATTATGGAACACGTTAGGTCTTTAAATAAAGAATTGCAAGCTAAGGCAGGCATCGTGAACAGGGCGTTTAAAGTTATTAGTGGAACGTTCGAACGAATCAAGAAGCGTACATATCTATAGAGCAAAAACTACTACAGCGAGGGCAAATGTAGGTATTGATACTACACGTAAACCCATCAGACCACAAATTTTATTCCACACATTTTTGAGAAATACCGATCATAATACCGTTAAGATAATAACTCAGATGATCCGCCTACTCTCACTCTTCAACATCAAGGTCCCTTAGGGATCACCTTCTTAGTGAACATGGGTGTAACGACTCATGTTCTGTACCTAACATAGAGCTGTCCACCGCACAGAAAATGTACTGTCCCCAACACACAGCTTTGACTTCTGCTTCAGACAAAAACAGGGAAGCTTATAGATTTGCCGCTAATATTGATCGTATAATTGCTACTCTTTAGTGCCAGCGGCTTGCGGATTAGTAATCGGGACTTCCTGCTTTCGGGAAAGCTAACTATGGTTTAGTAATTACAGAAGCCTGGTTAACTTTGTTTCAGAGATCTGCTTTCCTTATGTGGCTCCGTGGTGAGTGGAAGTGACGGATCCCAATCTCTTTCAAATATAGATAATCCCAATGATTAGTATATGAACAAAAATGCATCCGTTCTCCAAAAAGGTAAAACAAGTGTAAATGCCAATGAAGTCTACCACGATTTCCCGTACTTAACAGTCCACAGACAATCTTCAGAGAATCCCACCTTTCCTTTTGCAAACGCAGGTAGTCAAACTCCTCATATCATAATAGAGGATGACTATATCATCACGATCTACGGATTTGTTCCGGAGTCTTTAGAACGTCTCTTATCCTGAGTCTGTTTGTTCATCTAAATCTTCACTGAAACTAGCATAAGCACTAGTCTCTTTGACATTATGTTAATAATACATTGACGCAGTCTAGCTACTCTACTAAAATGCTATGCTGGACTTCTTTCATCTGCTGAAGAAAATTTCATATCTGATGTATATCTTCAGCCAATAATAACAGTTGGAAATTTTACGGTGGAGCAGTGCACAAATGGTGCCTTCAACCATCTTGAAAAAAAATTAATATAACATGTAAGTATATATATAATATAATATATTAAATACTAACAAGATCATACACCAGCAACGTTTTCTGGAAATAAATGAAGATACAGCAGTTTCATTGTATATTAACGAGCGGGTTGAAAGTAACTGGCAATCTAGGAATGTTGTTTAGAGTTGAAAATCGTATGGAAGGAAGATGATTGCATAATACTTTTTCAACGACCATTTCCGAATTAGACTCTGTATATTATACCCTTTCATTCATATCTAAGATATGAATTTGATGCGAAACTACATAATCTATTCTGACTTGCTTAGTGTCCTAAAAGCTTTAGAATCGTTTCCCGGTACCAAGAATCCAATTGTTGCAGACTTTCTGAAGCTAAATTTGAATTAAAGGAGTGGTGAACACCCAATTATTCACTGGTGTGTTCGCGAACATGTGGGGATAAAAGGAAATGAGGTGGCAGGCATCATAGCAAAGTCTGCTGTTAACAGTCCAGTCGGTACGTCCCTTTTAGATATAACAGGATTGCCATCAAGCAGAAGGTCCTCAATTAATGACAGCAATTTTACTAAAATTATGAAACAGCTACTCTCAATTTGTTGCTATAAATTCGGATAAATTATGTATTTTATGGTTGTAAATTAACAATCATATAACGCAACGTAGACTTTTTGAGGGGAATAGAAACTGGAGACCTTTTGACTCGTCTTAGAATCTATCGCTCTCAAATTACATGCAACTACCGTTTAAAAGCCGATAGTAAGCATGTTTCTCCAACCTGTAAAGCTATTCCGTCGGTGTGACACGTTTTAATAAAATGTCAGTTTTTTAAGAGACTTCGTTTGAAGTATTTTAATGACCGTGACTTGCTCCTTGATCATTTAATCGAAGAGGAGGACCATTTCAATTTATTTCGGTATCTAAAAGAGACTTGCTTTTATGATTTAATTTTATATATTTTTATAAGAGTTCATTATATTTTAATAGCATGCATTTAAATGATTTTCATGCTTCCTGATTTTACGTAGCTTATATTTGAATTAATTCTCTTAGCTCTATTCGTTTGTTCATCCCAACATTAATGTGTTTTTCTCAGGGAATTATTTGATTGTTTTCATATTTTGTGTTAACAAAGTAGGCATATTTAGCTTCTGTTTGGAACATTATGGACATTTCAGGTTTTGCGTCAGTAATTTCACTAAACCAACGAACTGATTGGCTTTCAACATAACAGGGTTCGAAGTTGCCAAACAACATCATTTCTCTTTACAATCATCCAACTCCAGAGCCGATTCTTCCATTAAAAACCCAAACTTGCTATTAAAAGACACTTTTTCCTTGGAAAAATGTTATTTTAAATTATTTAATACTCTTTTATATATTTTTCATATTTTTATAGCATGCATCGGAGTAAATATTAAAAAAGTAAATCAAACTAAAAAGTTATCAAAGTAAAAAATGGTCGACTTTGTAAGCATGCATCAGCCGTGAATTGCTTTAGTTTTACAGAAAAGCATCCTACCCATAAATTTATATTGCATGTGTTTTAAAAGGATTTCCTGCTAATGGTTTTCCCATCAAAAAACGCTTTCTGCTGTCGAAAACGGTGACGGCAAAAATTTCTTGCAGTCATTTCTTAGTGTTTCGAAATACCATAGAATGTGGTAAAATGTATCGAAATATTCTGTTTCCCCCCTCCTTGCAACTCAAGATGTTTTGTTCGCAGAAAGCTTTATTCATATCAATCATGTCACCGCGAGTTCGCTTATGCATTTTATATCAAGCTCTTTTCATCAAGTATGATAAAAAGTAACATCGGAATATCGGAATACGTGGTACTTCTGTCGCTGAGGTAAAGAAAAAATACTCAGTTAAGTTAGGATTCTAGAGAAACTGCTTCCTAATACCTCGATCTTCGTGGAATGGGATGATGCGCTATCACATGCAAAAAGATCCTGAGTAAATTAAGTATCGATTGCTACGTTTTGAAAAAATCGAGTGTCTGCTTGTTATAAGAGCTATGAAAGCTCTCCATTTGGTCTGATGGTCACATAATCGACCAAACTCCCAGAGATATCCCATTCCCAGCTATCATGGTGCTTAGTACTTTCCTTTTTGTCGCAAGAGATAACACGTGGTCTCCACATGTTACGGGTAACGTAGCTTTTATCTCAACTTCAGAGCTATTTCGTGAAAGCTCTTAGATCCGATCAATGAGACTAATTAGAAGTACTCTTTTTCATCTCACTACGCAAAGGTTTGCGCTTGAAGGACTCCTGCACTTCCTTTGAAAAAGAATTGATGAAACGTTTTAATACTGATTTCTCATACAATTATACTAATTTAAAATGTATTTGACGATCACATTGATCAGTAAATTATGTTTCCGAACACTGTTGTCAAAGTGATTCTTAAGATGTTTAGATGGAAATAAATGATGATATTTAGGGAAAGTGGTTCAGCCTTTTTAGAGGCAAATGTAACGAAAATATTTCATTTTTAAAAATAATTGAATTATCGAGACTTTGGGAATAGGATCTTTAAGCTAGTAATATAATTTTCTAAGGAGCCTATGCGCTCTTCTTTTATTCAAGCTGATTTATCAGAATTATTCTGCGTATGAATATGCTATCGAAATAAATAAATTTAAATAAAAAACACTGCAAACTGAAAATTTAAGAAAACAGTCTAGCACTTCGAAAAGTTTAACATTAATATCTAAAAAAGTTAGATTCTTTCCTTTTACTTCCTAGTACGAAGTAAAAAGGAAGTATTTTAATCGCGAAAAATTTTGGGTCTCGTATTTCAACGAAAATATCCATTTTTACCTCTATCGAATGCAATTTAACGCTGTTTTTGCGCAATATCTAAACGTAAGGACAGCATATAGAACTCTTTTCCCCCAAAAAATTCTAAAACTGATTTAGAATGGATTCTGAAAAGATTTTTTCGTAGCGTCTGTGCGTATGTACGTTATGTATGTATGTATGTATCTGGCATAACTCAAGAACAACTAGCCTGAGAATGCTGAAATTTTGTATATAGAACTGCTATAAAATGTAGATGTGCACATCGCATTTTGGTTGCAATCGGCCGCACGAAACGCATATAAATATATGTATATATAAAAAAAAATATATATATATATATATATATCCACTCTGTTACTCGCGCCAATGATCTCAGTTTCTTTATTCTTATATATTTCTAAATTGTGCATTTTTTGCTTTAAAATGATTGAATTATGTTGTTCTTATCTTTCGGTTAAGAGTTTATGCCGTTAGTTAACCTGCATGCAATAATTATGGAATTATCAACAATTTAAAAGTTTTTTAAGTGCGGCTAAGCCTAATTTTTAGTTATGATAGCTCCCATATTTGTTTACATTTGAAGCGTAACAGAATAGTGGATTTGTTACCAAGCTAGAGAAACTAAGCTTTGCAACAACAAAGTAACGTCTTCTTTTATTACTGCGAATTAAATTATGCTTGATTCATTCTGGAATTATCATTTAAGTTATTAGCTTGTTTTTGCGGACAAAGTGTAATTTTAATTGTAAAAATCGTTTTTTTTAATTGTTTTAACTGTACTTGGTGTTTTATGTTCTTTTATATCCTTCAATTGTTAATGAAAATATTTTGAATTTTTATGTATTTTTGTCTTACCGCGAAGTGAGAACAGAATTAATTAGTAGCGCATGCGTATTACGCAAGCAGCGGTGAATGGTCTGTGAAATCGCCTGTGTTTAGCGCCGAAGTGTGGCTATGGTAAATAAATATAGTGAGCTTTTTAAAGAATGCATTTATTCTGTTGTAGTTTATGCAGTATCGACGAAATGGATTTAATTCAAAATCCGTTAACTGTTATTTCAATATGCTTAAATGAGATGCCGGAAAACTGAGTATAATTTAATATTCCATACGAGGAAGTCACGTGGTGTACACATCAGAGTTTTTTAATTCCGAACATAAAATTCATTAAATTAAAGAAATTGAAATCATAATTTCTCACCATCATTCCAGTTCATCGCTTGAAGAATTATTTATTAAAGTACTTGCGAATACTCTAATAGTTTAAGACTTAAGGAATTCAAGATATAAAATCAAATCATATATTTACGACGAACTGTTATAATACACTGTCAAACATTAGGTAAAATCTTTCTGTGATGTAGTATGCGCTAATGCAACAAAGAAAATTTAATTATTTAAGTTGTAGTTTTGCGTTTATTTCACCGGATCGCTTCTGTAAAAGATTTGCAACAAATATTTCTCTCTTAAGTATCAATACATGAAATACACTTACAGAAAATAATAAACACTTCTAGGAGTTTAGTAACATTGAAACAATTAATATTTGGAAGTCAGTTTATACAATGGATTTAGTATTTGTACTTTTACTCTTTCTATAACATTTCGCCATGCAACTTGAGAGATAAAATAATGGGTAAAAGTTTCGAAAGAAATTTATTTTAAATTTCGTAGAGATCTGTCTAAATATCAAAGCCCTGAAAAGTGGTGATAGCAGTGTTATATTGGCAAGCTCACAAATGTGTTTTCACGCGTAGCAAATATTGTATCTAAAGACCATGATATGTTTTTCCTCTTCATTTCCTTTTGTTTATTTAGTTCGTTATCTTTCCGACATTGATTTTTATTTAGGATTTAGTAGTTATTTTACTTTTTTGTAACAAACAGGTAGAATTAATTAGTCTGATTAAAAACTTTCTTGGATAAAGTTAAGTGCCTACTACAAAACGCATAATCTTAACATACACTAATTAAAACTTTAAAAATACTGTGTAATATTTTAGTGATTCTGCATGTTTTTAATTATTTAATTCTTATTTTGAATTTGTTCAGGACCATAAAATACATCGGTGTGCAGAAATAAAGAAGAGACAGATTTTTTAAGAAAATCGCGAGAAGCAGTGTTACAAATCGGCGGTAAGTATGCTGTAATATGTTGAGACAAAGCTGACTAAGTTGGCTATGACGCATTTGGCTAAGAAGGATCCAAAGGATTCAAAGGACCTATACTTAAAAATGTTTTCGAGGATAGCTGGACAGAATGCAGATCTATCCACATTATAGTCGATAGCAAGAAAAATGCTGTCTTCAGTATAGAAAATAATTATCTCTGTTCGCGGTATAGGATAGGTATCATCTGCTCCCGTCCAGTTTGATATTTCTGATGAGTTCTGCAGGTGTCAGGGTCTGTTCCTTTTGTAGTACACATCTCAGATACGAATCATTGCTCGTGACTGATGACGAGCTACCAGGTGCTTCCGGACAAGGCACGTGTTACAATGGATGTAATCTAGAGAATGTGTAAGCCAACCGACAAAGTGATTATCTATCCTGTTCAACTACTCGACAGCCATTGTAAGATGAGGTGTACAGTTGTCATACATAAAGAGGAACTTGTTAATCATACCACGCCAGAAAAGAAGGAAGTTGGGAAGAACCTCGATCACCATTGATGTAATCATCTGGGAGGACTAAGAGTTCCGTATGGCTAGCAGACATTCTAATTGTCCAAACGAAAACTTCGCTTCCAGACCGATGCATTTCAGTGATAGTGCATTTCCTGCCTCTTCAGTTGTTTAGAGATTAGAAATCTATCAAATCTAGTGGCAGAAAATTGGTTTTGATCCGTAAAATGTACTCAACCCCATTGCGGTATAGAGAATCGGTGTATATTTTAAAATTTAATTCTCGTTCCGTCTTAGACCTTTAATTACAGGAAAGTAATTACGAACTCCAAAGAAGATTAAAAATAAACTTTTTACTCGAACAACTGAAATCACAACACTTAACAAACTACAAATCTAGTATATTACAACCAAAGTCACGGATGCTTGTAGATTTAAGTCAACATAACACGTTAACGTAAAACTTTAGTTCCGCCCTTCTAATCATGAGAGAAAATCCCGGGTAGCGAAGACTGAAGCTGATTCAGGTAACTCTAGAGCTGGGCGTAGATAACATGTAGGTAGGCGGTAGCTGTCAAAAGCTCTCTTTGAACTTCAAAAACTTTGTTCGTATATATGTTAATTAATATGCATCTTTGTAGAAGCGGGGGAAAGTGACAGTAAAGATAAAAATAATAGGATAAGGTGTTAGTAAACATAAAATCTTTCAACTGAACTCCCTGATTCTTGTGCTCCGAGCATCAAAACGAATGTCGTGTACAGTACAAACGTTCTGTGTTCAAACGTTCTTCTTCATGGCGGTAAACCTCCATATGAGGCAACCAATATTACGTAGAATGTGCGATGTCATTACATCCCTGTCTGTCATCGGTCTCTCTATGCCTGTAGGTTATGATACCGTTGTTTATAGCTGTGTTTGCTTAGGAACGACCATAAAGAAAATTTTGGACAGTATTTCCAGTCATTCAGAACGTTGCCTAAGCTCGTGACACGATGCTTTGAGCAATCCAAATCTGCTCGGTCGCAATGATCATAACTTCGGCCTTCTAATATTCCTATTATTCCGAGTAGGATAAAACTTCCCAGATGTTACCACGGGACTGTCTGCTGTATGTAATACCTTTCATCAGCAACTTGACTTTTTTCAAACCAATATGGGTTGTGGAATAACTGTCACTGTGTTTGATTTACTGACATTGCCCTCTTTCCCAGAACTTCACAGCATGTCAATTCACATGTATTGGTATGCCACACATATGTCTTTCCGAACTCAGTGCAATTCCCTGGTTGGTATTTTGTACAACTTCGAAGACTAACGATTCTTTTCCACTTCGTCCTTGCTTTTGCACACTGTCGGTTAGTGTAGGTTCCAAGCTGTATAACAACGGAGTTTTATTTTAAAAACTATTCATAGAATTCTTTTCAAAATTTAACATTAAAATTAAATTTTTTATTCATGTCTTTAAAATTTAGTTTGGAACTGCACATTTTTTAGGCTGAGTACAGTTGTAAAAATATGCACTACTAAATTAGCCCTTGTCAAGCAAAACCTAAAATACCGCCAATAGGTTTTCAGAAGAAGTAAATCTGCAGTCTGCAAGAGGTAAATTTTATAGAAGTATGAAGGAAATTGCGGTGAGGTCAGTAATATTTATAGGTAACCTATTGTAAACAACAGGAAATGAATCTTAAAAATTATGAGGTATGGTTTAATATATACAGTGGAAATAAATAAAGAAGAATAAATTATGTAATAAATTATCATAACAACAAGTGTTTTGACAGTTGGAATAAGTTTCGAAGTTTAAAAAAATTGGTTTCCATTTATGTAAGATAACTTTGTAAAGTTTAAAGTAGTCAAAGGTATAGTTATCTCACGAGTCACTGGCTTTTCCCTGTAACTTTAATACGAGGCAATTTCCATCAGAATGTCGTCACGAAAATATCTCTCTTTGACGCAGCTAACTATGGTGAGTTTTTTCATAGTCAAATTTTAATCGCTCGCAATTAAAAGTACTCTCGCGACTTTTAACACTAAGTAAGCTATTTTAAAGTTTAAATATAGCAGAAAATCGGTCTGTGGAGCGTATGTTTACTATCTAAAACAACTCGAGTTCGGTAATATGATTATAATACGTCTGAAAGAAACAGAAATGCTCTGATAATTTCTGTCGTCTAAGGACATCATATCTGGTGTAATGCTAACTTTGTTGTTTTGTTATCAATGACGTACATTGTTTGTGGTCTCCTGATTCATTTTATCACGTTTTCATCAACAGAATACGTTTACTTCCTGCTTCCAGTTTTATTTCATAATACAGTGGAGACCACATGTAGTTAAGGAATTAACAAACAATTTCGATCATGAGTGGTTAAATGAATCTAAGTGGCTGTCTCTTTAAGTGTAGCAGATTTTTCCTTTTACTGTGAAACGAGTAAGAGAGTAATGAGAAATTCTTATTTAAGTTTCCCCCTTTAGATAATATTCTTACTCATGTACTTGACAAAATACCACTTACTTAGTGCTTGTAAACCTTTACGCTGATGCTCACTCAATTAATGATTATTTCGAATGTGAATTGTTCATTATATATACTGAAGTACTTCAAACGTTGCCTTTCATGTGTGGCAAATACATGAATTCGTTTAGAAGTCAAATTTCTTTACTCATTATAGGAGCTAGGAAAAATTTCAGGAAAGAATTTCCCACGATAATTCTTTTGATTTAGTAAGAGACGAAGTTTTATTATAATAATTGCGAAAGAGTAGGAGTTTTGTTGAGGAAGCTAATTAACTTCAAGAAAATAATTTGTAAAGTAAATAAAGCTAATTCTATTTGTTGAATTTGCTGCTTTAATTATACAAGGAATAATTAGATGTATTATGATGTGTATTTCCTCTTTTTAGAATAATTTAAACTTCGGAATTAAACAAAAGTATTTTAATGCTAATATGGATTTCTTATCCGAGTTACTTGACCATATTAAAATTTGCGATTATATAAACAAGTTAAGAGCTGTCATTTTATAAGGTACTTCTCCCGCCTTCCTCGCATGCTTTCGTGGTGTAGTGGTCAGCAAGCTGTGCGCGCACTCCAGAGGTCCGTGGTTCGAGTCCCGGCGAAGGCGTTGCTCATTTTCCAAGACTACTGCTTCGAAATAACCTAATGTCTCTACAACTGGCGACCTACCTAAAACGTTGGTGGATAATGATTCTCCACCACCAAGATTTGGCGATTGAGGCCCCTAATCCTCAGTCGCGCTTTGAAAGGGGAAGTATGTAAGGTATTTCTCCCGCCTTCCTCGCATGCCTTCGTTATGTAGTGGTCATCACGCTGGGCGCGTATTCCAGATGTCCGTGGTTTGAGTCCGTGGTTTTAAAACATTATTTGATTCTCTGCTCTACCTTTTAAATTTAGGAAAATTTAGTCTCAGAGGAAGCAACATGGCACTAGAGTTTAGATGCCAAAACCAGAGTGGAGGTAGAGTGAATATATAATATATAAACATCTATGTAGGTAAACATTATAGTGATATAAAGCTGTTTAAATATAAAATGGTTTTGGGGACTTGGAAGTGGACGCAACTAAAGCTCTCTCTAAATGATTCATGCAGATAAAACGTAATTTTGTTTTAAGAATATTGGAAGGCTAAACTGGGATCAGTGGAACTTAATTAGCAGGATGAAATTCTAAAACATCATTTGAAATTAAAATAAAATAAAAAATAAAAAAAAATCTGAAAGGTTCAGATTTTAAATTACGTCCAAAGGGGCGTTTTTTAACGTTTTGTCTCTTACCTTTATTTATTAAATATCATGTTCTTCGCACTTAAACCATAAAATTCAGTTCAACAGCAATACCGCAAACTAATTTTAAAATGAGTATATTTTTAGAATTTCCGATACGCAGTTCCGCGCGGTTTACATAAAAAATGTTTTTTTCCACGCAGAGTGTTGTCATTGCTTGCTTTAAAATCATTTGAGTTTGTTCGTTAAAATTTTACAAAATATGAAATAGGTAATAAAACAAATTCCAATTTCCAAATTTGGGCTTCCAGATGCACATATTCGGGTGGAAAAGTACGTCATTCAAAACTGGATGGCTCTACGTACCGTTGTTTTATCACATTTGGGGGAATATACATACATTTATGCAGATTCTTCATTATTTAATTTCTTTAAATATAATACAGGGCTGAAATATTTTGTGGCAGCAGTTTGAAAAGTGATTCAGACTTTTAATGTTTCCGACGCAAAATCGCAAAACGAAAAATGTAGTCCTTCAGGGACAGAGCCCCTTTGGACTAAAAAATCAAATTGAAAGCACAATTCTTTTGAGTGCTAGTTGAACATGCTATCAATTATAAAAGCAAATACTAAGAAAAGCGATAATTCCTACAATTTGTTTTAGGAAATAATAAAGAATTTTTTTAGACATGAGTGTCAGTTTTGAATTGTCATTAAGAATTAGTAACTGTGAAATGAATGAGCTTATTATTGTGGAATACATGCTAACGAAAGGATCAAAGCGGGAATTGAATAAATGTGGAAAAGGAATATTATGCTAAATGAAAGAAATTAACATATAGTTTTGTGCCAGGAAACAAAAACCAAAAACATATATAGAATAATGCTTCAGTATCTAATAGTCGTTTTCAGAAATTATTACAATATAACTTTAAATCAATGTATTACATTATACGTTTCTCTAAAAAAAGGTTATTAATGTTTTTTCTAACTTAGAAACTATGTATAAAATAAATTTACGTGGCATGTTATTAGTTAATTAGTGAGTTTAGAGTACAGTGTTTTTTTATAAAGCAGTTATTTTTACAAAGCAGATTAAACAGGATTGTTTAATCGGGAAGGAAGTCAATTCTTATTTATTTCAAGTACCTCAATGAGATTGGGTTTGATTAGTTAATTGATTTCCTTTTAAAGTAGTGTCTGACCATGCATGTGCATGGTCAGCCATGCACTTTTGCCATGCCACTCTGTCTGGCTGGAAATCGTTATCTGCTGTTCATACACATGCAGTTTTTTAATATTCTTTACATATCTTTTTGCATTATTTTATATAATGAAGATTCTGTAGATGGAAAATTTATTAAATAGTTTAGTTTGTATCCATTTGCAAGTAAGTAGTGTTTATTTTATTTACTTGATTAAGCGTTCCGTACTTTTTCATATGTGATTTAAAAATTAATTTAATGCATCAATTTAAGAGTTTTAAAAAGAAATAATTACTTCAATATTACAAGCAAAGTGTATCAATGCTTATATGATAACAAGAGTACATAATTGTGAAATTTTATATTTTTAAAATGCATAAAACAGAGCGCGGTCTGAGAGACCCCACTTCTGTGTTTACGTAACAGAAAATGAACGTCTGTACTTAAGGGTTAAGTTTTTTTTTCTTTACTGTACTTTATCCTTTGCACGATATGTTTTTTTGGGGGGCGGGGTTATTTGATTATGGCAAAACACTCAAGGAAGACTTTCTAAGGTAACCTGGCTCGTATACATGTTACACATGGGGAAGACTAAGGAAACGACCATGCAGCGAGCCCTTTCGCAGGATTGGAACCTCAGACCGAACTACCAGTGTTCAGCGATTTTACCGCTCTGGTGCGCCATTTGCACCATAGGTCAGAGCCAAGTATTCGTAAGAGGAGTAAAATCTTTTCGACAGCAAAAGACGTCAAAATTTCCCTTATTAATAACCTTTTTACTGTCGTAGCAAAACTCACTGCAGATTCGAAATATTTTGATTATAGGAACTATATATTATTATTATTAACTTAATGTTTCCATTTTTATCCTTAATATTATTTTCTTGTGAAAAATCTTGATAAGTCATTGAAGTGAAAAATTTCAAATGCATGAGTGCAGGTAGATACACGTAAAAACGTTTCTTATACATAGAATCACTTCGAATTAGTGAGGATATCTACAGATATGTTCAGAATTGTAAGTGTACTAATTTTTATTCTAACATGCAAAGTTAAAACATTTGGAAATTTGGAATCACATCATCTTGGAGATGAACGAAATAATATTTAAGATTTGTTTTATCAATAGAAATTTAGGAAAATGTACCTAAATACTGAAGAGACTCATTTCGAAAAACGTAAACAAAAAACGAAAATAAATCGTTCTATAAATACTTTCTCTTCTGATTTTATAACGTTTTGGACCATAATCATGTTGTAATAACGGTTGTGCAGCGTCACATTTTCTTTTATTTTGTGTTTTAAAGATTCTTATTTCTTGAGTGATTTTAGAAGTCAAAGTCTCAACTTTTAATAAGCATACGTATAAGGGAGTTGTCCAGTTTTTCGAATTCTCTTAGTATTGCTGCCCTTCTATATTGAGCTTTGAAATTTTCAAAATTTAAGTTCCAAAATATAAGTTCTACAAAATATATAACTCTGTCCTCATCTCTAATTTTCAAGGATTTCACGCCAACAAACCTATTTTTAAAAGCTTCGATCCATCCATAATGTGCTCAAATTAATGATTCTAACTCAGATCTCTCAAAAGTATTTTTGTGGCTAACAGACGTAATTTTGAATATAAAGACTTATTCATAACACTGTTATCATAAACGGAGAATAACAATTAGAAAACGTATTGACAGTCGTAGTTAAAATCTATTTAAATGACACTTCTTAAAAGTTATCTCTTTAAAAATGGGGTGTGCGTCTCTTAATTTACAAGCATCTAATACTTCAAACTTAAACATGTTACATATTTTTACAATCCCAAAAGTTAATTTTATATTTTTAAATCTAAATCAAAAAATCTATTGAAGCCAGAAAAGGTTTTTAGTCTCCTTAAACCGTTTGAATTAACGTTTCTTTTCTACTTCTTAAGAAACATGAAGGAAATATTTAAAACTTTTCTTAAAATTGTTTTTATTTACAATTACTGGGCAAAGAGTTACGAAGAATTAAAATCTCACAAACAGAGATTACAAGCAGTAGAACTAAGCATAAGACCGAAGTCATTGCTTAAGAAGCGCTCTTGCCTACCAGACTACGAGCCACGAAGAGCGCCACATCGAAGCAGGTGGACCCTGTCCATTTCTTCTCCAGAATTACAAAGTGGGCAAATAGGATGGCAGATTTAAGAAAGTAGATCTGTAGATTTTAATATTCTCGAAGACTATTTTAGTCTCTTTACTAGAATTATTGACCGAAGACTATTCTTACCTACTCTAGTCTATTGTCTGTCAAATGACTACTCTAATATTCATTATTTTCAATAACGTATCAGCGAAACCCATTAAAGATTCATTTTCATCAGCTTTGGGCATTTCTTTGCAGTTTAATACTTAATTTCAAATTTATTATTTGATAATTACATACAAAAAATTCATTTATATTGTAACTTTAAATTTTGAATTTGTTTGAAACCATTACGTCACATGAGTGTGTTTGAAACATTACGTCCAACTTTACGTCAAATATATATTATATATATTTCACGTAAGAAACACGCACTGCAGAGACTCAGCCCCATAGTTTTAATATCTGAAAAATATTAGGTTTGTGAGCACTCCGGAAAGCATGACAGCGATGTAGTCTGTAATATTATAGCAAGTTAATGCATATCAAATGGATCAAACTTTGCTTTTTGATCAGGGTCCAAGACTGATAAAATTTTATAGTACTGTAAGAGATCTTTTACAGTTTTCGAAATCTTAAGCTTCAGAATAGAAGAAGAAAATTTAAACATTTATTCTTAGACTTTCCGCTGCAAGAAAACTCTAATATCTCAACTTACAGAACATCTTTCCACATTTCTTATCTATTCCATATTTTGTGAAATCGATTTTCAAACCCTCCTGAGAAAATATCGTTACAGTATGTAAGAACATAGATACAGTAAAAGATGCATACATAGAATTTTAAAATTGTAGAATTTTCCTTTCAGCTCCACGTACTATAATATGATCTTAAAGTAGTTTTCTTTCCAATGGTAAAATAGAAAAAAATCCCATTTATCTGCATTCCTATTTTATACCTGAATGAGACTTCGAAACTTTCACAAGTAATCAGCAAGCCATATTTATGACGCTTGATGCACTTAACAGCATATGTGTTGAAGCGGATTTACTTTGAACATTTATGCAAGTAACCATGGTAATACTAAAAAGTTATTTTGTTTACATCATAAATATGGATTACAATTAAAATTAGTTTTAATTAATGTGTCGATTCTGCAATGTAGCTAAATTTCATAAGTTTCATTTTAAAGGAACTTCAGGTATGAACTTAATTTGAGCATACCTATCTCGAAATGAAACAATAAAGCAAATTCTCAAAGGATCATGTTAACAAAATTATCATTAACAACGTATAGAAATGGATTAACTGAATATTTTTCACATTTTAGAGGCTACGGAATTTATTTATGAAGACGTATGACATATACTGGCTTACAAAAATCGTGACAGTGATGTTTACTAAATGGATGATTAATAGTTTTGTTTGCCATAATACCGGCATTTCGGTTTAAAATTTATTGTTTTCCAAATGCTTATGCCATAGTTTATAAATTCAGTTTGATTCACAAGTCTTAGGAGTTTTCCGCGGACTGGATGCGTTCCAATTGGAGAAAATATCAAATTCAAGCTCTTTGCTTAGTTCAAAGACTAGAAGAAATAAAAAAAGGCAGACTGAAATACTTTTCATTTGAATTTACTTTGCGTTTTTTATGTTGAAGTCGTGTTATGTCTCACGTAAGAAGAAAGAACTCATAAACCACGTTTCAGAACTCGATCACTAGAAAATCGTAGCCTGTCTGGACTGCGGATCATTGTAACGTGCAAGGGCTGCTTTTGCTGGATGAGGTCTAAACACAGAATAAAATTCAGAATTTACAACCGACGGGTCTAGAACGCTCACAGAGTGTGAAGTAAGGGATCTCGTCTGCCCCCCACTCACCAATATCCAAGACGCTGTTAAGAACTATGTTGCCACATCACGTACTGTGGATCAAGAAACTGACTAGTGTTGCCCACTACCAATTATATGCGCTTACGGTATGAAGACGTCTGCAATGGCTCGGAAAGTCAGTAAGGTGACCACTGCTTCGGGATCCTTTGATGTTAAACTACAGTAATCAACTCTTAGAGTAGTTTATTCAATGACCCACGTGGATGTACAAATTGTGTTATATTCTCTTTTCGAACGACTACTGCTTTTGCTTATACTATCAGAGGGCAGTTTCCATGTGTCGTAACAACGATAGGAATGAACATTGGAAGTTTGCATTATCGCCATACTGGCCCAGCAGATGGATTGATTGTATGACATTACATTAGGTACATGGCAGACATCAGGCCGTTTGTGTCTTGTCTGCATATCTGACACTGTGATCAGCCGCAGTTACATTACTGAGATATCAATGCCGGTGTCACTTCTTCTGGGCTTCTATTACCCCAGTTGTCAACAGGGAAGTAAGGAGGTCTTTTGCGTTTCCTCAGCAGACAATGTGTTCGACTGCTGTCTTGACTGGCGCGCTTCTCAGATCTATCAAAAGCAGACAAATCACTGAACACTGGCGCGTTAAAACCACCAGCTAGTAGACGAGATGAATTCTGACACAAATTTTAAGCTGCATGGACTACAGTGCTCGTAATTATTATCCAAAGTCTGCTCAACTCCATGCTTTGCAGTATAACAGCTTCTATTATTGCCAAATCATCAGGGTAGTGATTTCAGAGCAAGACATAGGAATGATACTCACAAGCTCCTGCTCCTGGTTTTTTCCCTGTCTCTTTCTCTTTTTTTCTTTATCTTAGGTTAAGTACCTACATGTGACTACGCAGGTGAGAGTGCACAATGTTTTTCAGTAATTTAATACTTTTGTATGTGCTTTTAGATTTATTCTTGCATTTAACTTAAAATGCTCAGGCGTATTTCATGTACCCGTGAACGTTTCATTCTAAACATCTCCATTTTCCGTAATATATAATGTTACAGATTTACCACTCGCACATATAAATAGGAAATGTTTCGTTGTATGTGTCTAAAGGATGCTGTTAGCTATAAATACGTGCATTTAAATGTGTCATATGTTTTAAAAGTGTATTGCGTGCATTACTACTTCACACGTGCATCTCATTCCAGGCAGCATGCATTCGTATATTACACGAGAAAAATACGTGCAATTTACGAATGGCCCTTCGTATAAAAACGTTACGTTAAAGTAAAAATATCATGAAAAGGATCCGGGAAAAAATAGTAGATATTTACGTATATTTTTTCCGCTTAATATACGCAAGTTTTACGTAAAATTTAGGTATGTTTATGCGAAAGCTTTACGGTTCATTCGTAATTTTTACGTATAATATACGTAAATTTCAGAGATTTACATATATTTTTACTAAAAATTGACGTATATTTATCGCATACACGTAAATTTTCTCTTTTTTTTACTTCGTATATTTTAGTGAAAATTTACGCAAATTTGAGCAATTTTTTTACTTTTCACAAACGTATATTTTACGCAGAAGTTTAAGTACATTTTTCATATTTTTTTTTACTATGCGTATTAGAAATCATTTTTCATGAATTCTAAATATATTTTTACAGGTTAATACCATATGCAGATAATATACCCACATTACGAATATAAAAACGCCATTTTAAACACATTTGCTTTTCATAAACCGGTGCATTTAGGCATATAGTGATAAATTAGAATATATGTACCGGACATAGTTAAACTTTATATTGTTTAAAACACGCCATCCTCACATTTTTTCCCTGCATGTGCTGAAATTTTCCACAATTTGTTAAATATAAGCTAAAATAAGAAACCAAAAAGTTGTTCATTAAGTAAAACAGTTATCTAAAAATATATGAATTAATATTGTAGAATTTGATAATAAATGAATTACTGAAATAGAAAATTAAAATAATTTTAAAGTTATTTAAAGATATAAATTTTAATTGAAAAATTCATGCATAAACAAATAACTAAGCAAATTTCAAAAATAAATTAGTTTTGTATTTTTAACTTGAGAAAAAATAAATAAGAGACACCTACCTTTATTCTTCAGATTACAACTTCTTATATTCTTAAAAACATACCTCTAGTTTCTTTTACAGACATTCTATTTATGTGTGAATCTCTATGAAATTTCCTCTTTATTAATGACGATTTTATTTTTTGTTAATTTAATGTTTCACAACTAGTGGTGTTTTCAAGATATAGTGAAACTCACCAGAAATTTACTTTTTACCCCATGTCATTTTGAAAGTATTTTTGTTTAGCTAATACTTTAATACTATATATATTTTGCCCATTGAAAAATAGTATAGACTAACAGATACAGTATATTATGACAGTCTCTAAAATTTTGGTTTGATATGTCTCGTGTAAATTGAAAGCCAATTTAAATCAATAATAATAAAGGCTACATAAATTAGAAACAATGAATGCTAAAAAAAGCAAACCTCTTAATAATGTTATTCAGAAAATAGTCAATTTTATTTCAATGCCATTCAACGTAAACTAAAATGAATCTTAAGACATTGTGCTTTATCATTCTTAACTTGGAAGGGACAAGTAATTCATTTTTCATTTCATAACCCATAACAACAACAATAATAAAAATTCTTAATCTTAAAATTTATTAGACCATTTACATTTTTATTCAATTAAATTTCATTTGTTTTAGGTACCTAAATAAAAAAATGCTATTGTAAACAGACATTCTGATGTTTAATGCATGGATAGGTTAATTTTTGAACACTTAATGATATATGTTATGATTTCAGTGTTATTTCTAAGACTTTCAGAAAGCATGAATTATAATTAATGATTCATTCTTCAAATGTTAAATATTTTTTCTAGCTTTTTTTCATTGTTTCTAAAAACAAAATATTAATGCTATAAAAGGAAATACGTAAATAAAAAGAAAATACTTTTTCTTATCGAATTCAGAAGATGCCTACACAAATCAAAATGATGAAGCCATAAAATTAGTATGCAGTATTTTAATTATCTAGTTTTGCATTAAATTTCAGTTTTACAAGTCTTCGCAAATATATGAAAACAGTAGGAAAATGAACCCATTTTTTCCAAATTCAGAATCTGAAAAATAAATGAAGACAACAGTTAATAAAATGAACATTATCGAAATATTAATGATTTGAAAAATGCTATTATTTTTTTTCCTATTTAATTTTCATGATACCAAATTAAATGTTAAATATTAAATTCAAATTGTAAGGTTTTAGTTAAACTAACCAAGTTTTATTTTAATTTAAATCTGTCTATCTCCTCTCTGCTCCAACTTCCCGTCAGAAGAAGCGCGCGGTTTCAGCTTATGCTAATTTTGAAGTACGGCCAAGTACTATTTAAGCCAAAGGTAGAAACCTCTTATTGTGTGAGAGCTTAGTCTCAGATCACGGTCACGCCGCTCAACGTTCGCCTGACCAGCTAGCAGTTTAAATTTATAAGCCATAGTGCTTGCTACGTAATTGTATATTAAAACAATTTGAAGTGCGTTAGTATTAGTATATCTTGCTACGCACCATTTAGTGAGAGGCCAACTTCCGCGAATTGCTCTGCGAAGCAACCTTTGATTTAAGTTCTATTTTAGGTTTAGTTTTAAATTGATTTGATTGTTAAGTTCGACCCAAGAGCGGTCTTTTACTTTCTGTATCTCTCCCGAATTGGGAAGTTTGTATTTAATAGTGATTTAATAAAAGAGGATTTCAAATCCCTTCACGTGCAGTTACTATCCAGCCCAGCAGTATGCCAGAACATAGCGTACCTTCCGCTCCCTGTTCCAGTTCAGGACTGAAAACTTGAGGTTAAGAACCCTTTACAGAATTTACCATGTTTCACAGGACGCTCAGTCCTCATAAAATGCTGAAAGCAAAACTAGCATAACCGCTCTGATATAATTTGTTCTTTTTGATAAAAATGTAAACAATTACTCAATAAAAAAAAGTTTCTTTCTCTGTGTCAAATAGAGTTCAGATGAAACATTCATCTCTATTTAATGTTACGAATTATATTATAAATAAAAATAATTAATAGTATGCCCTAAAATATCTTACACATTATGCCTATTTTAACATTAATTCCTCTATTTCTTTATTCTGAGCATATTTTAGATGCTTGTTTAAAGATTACTTAACACTAGGATAGACACTGCATCCTTAATAGCTGAGAAGGAACAACTTCATAATGGTGCCAACACCTTTACATAAGTTGGCCACTGTTTGAAATACAGAAAGTTTTATAAAAGTGCCTTTACAGAAAGGTTGTCCTATCCTCATGAAGACCAAATTGTTACTTGTAAAAGGAAACCATTATAAGTTTGCTACTTAGGTAGCAGCTGTTTGAATCAATTTGTTTTTCTTCTATATTGATTAGGAAAATAAACGAAAAATTTATTCATATTACGGACACAGAGATAGACACCAGGAAGGTAGCTTTTTGTATATATTAGAAATTAATCTGTAAAGCAAACAAAGACCTTTTTCATAATTTTAATTGTGATATTTTGAACGCGGTTAATTCAAATAAAAGTACTGCCATCATTATGAAGAACTTTTTCAAGAATAGTAAATGGTATTTAAATGACACCTATGGTCTTTGAAACAACACTTATCAAATCCTTAATTACATATAATAATTTCTGAGATATGTATTTTTATATGACTGAAATTACACTTAATCTGCAATATTTTCACAAGATAGGATTACTTTATAATACAGAAAGATATATTTATACCAGAGTTTTTTAAACTGTGGATCAGCAGCAGGGGGTCGCCAAAAATTTTAGCAGCTTTGATATTTCTTTAACTTATTATAATAATTTTACAATTACCAAATATTTTTACTCAATGTATCTGAAAATAGATAAAGATAAGACAATACAGGCAAAGAGAAAAAGGAAAACGTTTCAACGCATTCTTTTTATAATATAAACGTTCATTTTACTTGCTTTGCATGTGATGCTGTCATTTTGCCTGTTATTTATTTAAAATTTTCACATTGTTCTATGTCTTGAAATTAATGACCTAAAAACTGCAATGGTATATTATAGTAAAAATGAAAAAATTGGTAGTTTCACTCACACGTGTGTCGGATGTGCGCAATATTTATGGGTTCTACAAAATTTTCGTAAATATCGTGGGGTCCTGGGGTCAAGAAAAAAATCTCAGTGATGAAAGGTTTAAGAACTAAAACAATTTTACAAAATGAGCTTTCTGTTAACATGCAGTTCTATATATTACAAAAAATTATGAACAGGAAATATGCTGTTTAACTTAAATTTTAGACAAGCAAATATTTTCTGTTTTTAAAATTGGATTAAAACAAAAAAGATAATTCCTTATAAATATACAAACTGCGGTTTAAAATTTTGTCTAAATATGTCATGTTTAAGTTTTAGAGGTATCAGAGTGAGAGTTACTTTAATTAAATGCAAGGATACGTAGGTACTAAATTAGCAACATGACCAATAGCACATTTTGCTTTGAAGAGATCTTGAACGAAATCTGATAGCAGAATGTAACGGCCTTATTTATTAATATAATTTAAGGATAAAGAACTTAGTATAAATCAATGGATCTTTAATAATGCTATAGTTAAAAGCATAGAAATCACAATTCATTTTCTGTTTCAAGTAATATTCTCTTAAGGGGGAATTCATTCTTGTTTTGTCAAGAATATTATTGTGAAATTATAATACAATTTTACACAGAACATGTACCAGAACTGCTTGTTTAAAAACTTAACTTATGAGGTTAAACAGAGTGCAAATTCGAGCAGCCTTATACTATTTGTACTAATCAAACTGATGATTAGTACATGATGATAACTAAAACATTCTGACTCTTTAATTTAAAATAAAAGTTAAAAATAAATTACTACATTGGTGATGTCTTATGATTAACATCATCTTTTGCTTACTTTACATAAGTACTAAAAACATATTTAATGCAGGAAGTTTTATGCATTAAATTATTAGTCATATATATGGCAATTTTACACATTTCAAGAAACCAGAAACCAATACACAATTAAACATACTATCAGTTAATTCCTCCAGAATTAGAATAAAAATCTTTATTTAAGATAACAATGGCATCTCAGTTTGCAATATAAAATATTTTATGTCTACATTCATAAGCATTCTCAGCAAACTAAGGAAACAAACAGGAAGATGAATAAAAATAAAATTATAAATAATACCATAAAAAGTTAATAAAAGCCACGTAGAATAATAGCAAGACTAAATGAATGAAGTCTTCATTCAAAAATCAATTTAAATTCAAAACTTTCTTGTCTTCCTTTTTTAACATCTCAAAATGGGGTTACTGCTTTCATTATGTAAATTTCCTGTCCTGGCCAAAAAAAAAAATATCACTTCACTTGCAGGAAATATTTGCTGCAAAATTTGTATGCAAATAATGTAGTGAAAAAATTCAATTATGGTTTGAATATTTTTTTTAAATAAATGAAAAATTCCCATATAATATTAACTTACGATCCACATGAAGCTTCTTTCTCTATATTTGACGCAGCTATTTTAAAAAGCTGAATTATGTAAAAATAAGAAAGTTTTAGTATATTAATGTGGTATAAATCATTAACATATTTTCTAATAAACAGCCCACAAATTAATGAATTAGATACTCAAAACATAATTCTGTATATGCATTTGCTTACACATACTTAAAATGAATTAAATATACAATAATTTAGTAAAACAGTGTCAGTAAAATTATACATTTTAATAGCTAATAGCAGTTATCAAGTTTTAGCTTAACATATTAATTTTAATAAATTCTGAGACAATTCCATGCATCTGAACTATTTACGAGGAATAGAAGTTGCGTCAAAGTATCACTTCTGGAAGTCTTCAAGCACTTGGGCGCAAAAGAGCTTTTCAATTTAAAATAGAATATGAGCTAATAGTATTTGGTAATAAGGAATGATGACTCTTCATGTTTCAATTGAAGTACAGTATTTGGTAATTTTTTTCATTCTGGTATAAATATTAGGAACATACTTAAATAACACTAAAGCCACAATTTACTTGTACATTTTCCCTGTACTTTTGTGAGCATATGATTTAGAAACTGATTTATGGTAACAATGTATATCGTATACACAAATAGCAAAGTATTTATATAAGTAAAAATTTGTAATATTGCTGAAACTGATAAAATCATTTGAAATACATAATATATATTAGAAAAAAGAGGGATGGAAAATGTGAGTAAATATGATAAATTAGGTTGCAATAATAATAAACAAATAACATAAAAAACTGAAAGAAGAAACTTTATTTGAAGTTATTTTTTAACTCGCGGAAAGACAGATAGCATTTTCAACTTATTAAATTCAATTAAAGTCTGCCTTTGTCATTTTTAACTAATATTTTGCATTTTTCTTATAGTTTTCATAAATTTACTATCTTAGTAATATAAAATATATCTGTAACAGGATGTAAGGATTAATTCAGTTAATGTAGAATAGAAAATTACCTTACAATGAATCCAACACGACTTAGTGGCAGTAATGTATCCCAAACGTTCTATGCTTCGTTCTCTAGAAAAAATTTAAAATTTTTAGACTTAAACAAAAAATTCATATTAGTCATAGCAAAACATCATAAGCTCAAATTGCCGGAGTTGAATTGAAATCTAGTTTTACTCCATTCTTGAAAACTAATTTATTATTTTCAATTTAATTTTAAAATAATAAATAAATAACAGTTTTAGCTACTCTTTTAGTTTTAATTTTTTTTACTTGTAAAAAATAACCATGTGGAATATTTTTAGAAAATAAACAGTACTTTAAGCATGCATTTTCCGCATACTTAGTACAAATAGTTCATTCTAGTTCTGTTGCAATACATGAAGTTATAGGATTTACATTAATCAGTTTTTTTAGATGTAAAGAATTTTATCTTCACTATCCAAAAATTCAGTTTCATTATTTTTCTCAAGGTCTGAAATAATAGTTTCATTTCCTACTGAAACTATTTCAGGACATTCTCATATATAGTATCTCCCTCCATTCACTCATAATTTTTATCACCTTTTCTATTGATACTGATTTCTGTTCCATGGAAAACTAATGCTATGTGATACGTATATTTTCAAAATGTGAAAATTTTAAGTTAGCTTAGAAACTGTAATCATTCTTGAAAAAGTTTGATTCATGTGGATGTTAGATCAATAGAATTACTTTCCTGTGCAAATGTAATATTTCGTTTCAACAACATTATCAAGATATATTGAGTGAAAATTCCTGAAATGTTTTATTTTTTGGAATCTCATACTGCAGTATTAATGCTTAGTGAAATACTATGAAGAAAATTGTTTGGTTACATTAGTTACATTTCATAATTAATAGAAAATAAATCATTTCTTAGCTTATTAGAATTTATTTTGGTCATAGTTGATAAACAAACAGTATTGATTCAAACAGATACACCAGTACGATTTCAATAACTATGAAATCGTCACGGTATGTATGTTTCGTATCAATAACTATGAAATCGTAATGGTTCAATAACAACGAAATCGTAATCCTACATTCATTTCGTATGAAATCGTAATGGTACGTACGTTATTGAAAATCCCAAATCTGTCTCTTTGATGGTCTGGCAAACTGGATATCCTGTTTACTAGAACTCAACAAGGCACTGACTCACCAACCTGTAATATTATATTTTTTTTAATTTACAAGGGAAAAACAAAAAAATATCAGCAATTTCTTGATTTTATATAAGTATTTCCGCAAATTTGTAATTTCCATTTGCTGTATCAAAATACTTGATTTTATAAAATATAATTCAAATAATTTAAAGCATTTTAGATCAAATACTAACTTTTCAATGAATATGTTCATGCAATTCTAATAATCGAAATAACCATCAAGTTTTTCACTTGAGTATTATATACAGAGAAGCCTGAAGCTGCAGTAAATAGTAATAAATTTATTAATGTATTTAAAACTTAAAGGAAAGAAAGCACTCTTACTTGAATTTATTTAATTATGGCAGATCGTTTGAATTAGCAAAATTCAAACAAACTAACAAAAAAGGAATGCATTTATGAAGGACTTAAAAAGAAAACTTTATATATTTCAGTAAATTACAAGTGCATGAAAATTCAGTGTAAAAAAATGAACACAGATATGAAGCAAAAGTACCTGTCTTTTATCACACAAAATTTCATTTTTAATAGCCCAATATCTCCGAGTTAAAGATTATATATTACGGTAAATTTATAAAACTAAATTGAAATTAATTAAAAATTAAATTATTTTTAGGAAAAATACTGAACAAATAAACAATGTGAATTTCATAAATAAATGAAAGTTACATGCTTTATTTTTTGGCATAAGGTAGATATTTTAAAGGCAATTAGTGTATGCATTTTTCAGAATAGATTTCTGGACAATTAACCATGCTAAAAATGCCTTTCTTTTTCCATTAGGCTATTTCCTGCTCAATTACAGTATGTTTTAAGATAAATATTTAAATGCTTGAGTAAAAACAATATAACTGTAAGAAAGTGAGAAACACACAAACAGAAGTGACACAAACGGTGAGAAACAGACAAGTGCAAAACAGGAAGTTTTCAATTTACTGATGGTATTTTATGTCATTTAACAGCACAAAATTCTGAAAATGAATGATTCGGCACGGTTGCAAACGAGTCGATCTGACGGGTTACCAGGTTTGAACTATTATCGCCAATGCTGGCGGTCTTTAAATTTACCGGGTGCTTTGCGGCAGAAAACCCTTATTTTTGCATTGTATAAATTTCTATTCGCAGCACCTGTGTAGTAAAGTAATAATTCAATTTTTCTACGAAAATTAGAAATGTCTGTCTATGCGCATGCTCAATGTTTAATCGTAAAAGGGGTAATTCTGATAAGTTAGCGTAAAACTAACCACGTAAATTTTGAGTTCATTTAACCGGAACGTTGTGTACTTATTCTGAAGATCTCCATATTAAGAATGTCCTTAACTGTTTCAAGAAAAATATAAAATATAATATAATTCTTTATTTACATTATTTATTTATTTTTTCTTCATATAAAAAATATTAAAATCATATTATCATTTTCCCGTATGTTAAAATATTTTTTAAAATTTAATCTCATGTGATTTTATAATAATGACTAAAGGAACTGAAATTTATGTAAAGTATCAGGATTCAGCTTGCAGTTTCGTAGAGTTATTATTATTATTATGATTAAATAATAATATTCGTATATGATATTAAAACTCATTTAAAAATGATCGTATTTTTGCACATACTTTCTTTTTCTTTTTTTTTTCGAAGAGGAAAAAAACTGTAAAATGAGAAATAAAACAACAAATACTCTGAATC
>KK119698.1:484175-535740 GCA_000611955.2 Stegodyphus mimosarum
ATATATATAATATTATATAGGTAAAATATAATATATGAAACAAAATTGTTAACAAAATTATTGAACTTAATTGGAACCAATTGGCAATAGTCCTTTAAATTCGTAATTTTTAATTAAACACATCTCCCTCTCAAGCATACTCGTTGCACCATTTTGCGTAACTCTGTAGCATGTTACGGAACTCTTTCTCTGTGAATAATCGGCATTGCGAAAAATGTTTGTCCAATCGCTGTCCAGGATTAAAATAAAGACTTCCTAAGCTTACAAATACTACTGCAAATAGCACGGACTACTCTCTCGCCAGCCATGTGTCTTTGCTAGGCTTCTTTTTCTATTTTTTAAAATGTAAACTACATATATAGAAATTGTGAGGTGCTTTTGGCATCCCTAGGTTTGAAAGAAATTTAAACTAATGTGTGGTTCTGAATAATTGTTTCTGTTCGAAATAAAAATGATATTTTAAACAACAACAGTTGTGATTTTCGCTCCAATCAGATCTGTTCAACAATTTTCCAAGGCAAAGACCAAAAAAGTGGATTGGCTTCATTTTCTGTAGTCAGCTCTCTGCTAAATCCCATTAACGTACTACGACTAAAAATCTTTAAAATATCAGATATATATGTGTACTCTCTGTCTTAGTTTGAATGTTTCCCCATTCCATCCTTTACATATTGCAAACCGAAAGTGAACCAACCAATATCGAAACTTTTAATAGCCAATGAGAAAATTGAAAGCCATAAACTTTCTTCTTTTGAACACAGGCTCCATTATGAAATATGTGATATTTCGCTTCTGCTTCCATTTCGAAAAAACTTGCTGCACTTGCTCTCTTAATATTTTTAACATTGTAACGATGCCCAAATTAGACGTATTTTTAAAACGATTTAAGAAAAAGATAAATACGATATACGATTTAAGAAAAAGGCGCTGTTGCGCTAAGTTATTTTGTGTCGGCTATAAACTGCAATTCTATAACTGAAAAATTTCGAAAATCCTTTCGCATTTTCATAAAAAGAAAATTTGTCTTGTAGCATATCGAAATGAAGCTCTTAGAAGAAAAAAGAAAACTTTTATTTCATCAACTTTTTACCCTGCAATTTATCCAAATTCAAATTTGAGGGTAAATAAGCAGCATACGTTTCAGAATTGCCAAAAATGTAATGATTAATCCTGAGTTTGTCTTCTTAGGCATTAGTTACAGCTTCCATGAGAAGAAAGCACAAAAGTAAAGAGCCATTAAGATATTTTCCCTTATCTGAACTAATATCATTTAATCAGGATTTTATGTTTTATTATAACGTACTTTCATAAAATCCTCTTATGATAATTCCAAAGACACTAAAACATTTCTTTAAAAAAGACCTGATTAATTCTTGTCTTTGTTATGGAAAAGGGAAAACGGAATCATTAAGCAATGGAAATTTACTGCATGTTAAATACGAGATTATAAGATTTTTTTCATTGTTAAACGTTCTATTTTGACTACTAATAAGTATTTCAAATGCTACTCTTAAATAAAATTATTTTTGAACATTGTTTTAAATGAAATGCACTTTTTTATCATTAATCTCTAATTCCAGAGATAAACGTAAGGGAAATTAGAAAGCGCATGTATTATTTCTTTTTTAACAGTAAAGTAATGTGAACTAAAAATAATTTCAGATCAATTAGAAAACCTTATTTCATACAATCGAAATCTAAATTCAGGTGTGCAAGCTCTCATTTATAAAAATAAATTGCTATGCAATTCTAATATTCCACTTCCTAAAACAATTTATTTTCCAGTTTCCATTTGATGTGCAACTTTGTTTCCAATGCCAGATCAAATGGCCGATAACCGAATTATATCAAACCGTCCATTAGTTAGCTACTTAAAAGTGGAATTTTTTGGTGCGGAACTAGCTAGGGGAAATTGGGTCGCATTTTCCCTTCACAATGAGAAATATAAGTGAACACCGTGCATCCAGTCTGTTCAGCAGCAGACGTATGAATTTGAGCTTCTTACCAGCGCTTTGCGCGTTCAGGACACGCTGATGGCGGTCTAATTGTTTCCAAAACAACTCTGTATGATTAGGTAACCGATTATGCACTCTTAGACGGAAAAAAAACGACGCACCAAGAGGGATTTATCCGAATGGGACGAAAATCGGTAGAAGTGATGTACATGTACAGAAAAACAAATGATTACAGTTTGAGAAAAATTGGATGATTTATTGAAGTGATAGAGCTTTACAAAATGAAAACGTCAGTAACGCGTTTGTCCACATCTGGCCCTTATGCAAGCAGTTATTCGGTTTGACACCGATTGATAGACGTCGATGATGTCCTCCTGACGGATATCGTGCCAAATTCTGTACAACTGGCGGCTTAGATCGTCAACTTCCCGAGCTGGTTGGAGGACCCTGCCCATAATGCTCTAAAAGTGCTCAATAGGAGAGAGATCTGGCGGCGTTGCTGGCCAAGGTAATGTTCGGCAAGCACTACGGCAAGCAGTAGAAACATGTGCAGTGGGGGGCGGGCATTATCCTGTTGAAATGTAAGCCCAGGGTGGCGTGATATGAAGGGCAACACAACGGGCCTTAGAACTTCGTCGACGTTTCACTATGCTGTAAAGTTGCGACGGATGACACCCAAATGGGTCCTACTATGAAACGAAATGGCGCCCCAGACCATCACTCCTGGTTTTCGCCCTGTCTGCTGGAAGACAGATTGGTATCACACCGCTGTCCGGGGAGCCTCCAGATTCGTCATTGCTGGTCATCGGGGCTCAGTTCAAAGCGGGACTCATCACTGAAGACTATTCTACTCCATTCAGTGACATTCCAAAGCGAATGAATCCGACACCACTGCAAACGGGCTTGATGTTGTACAGAGGTCAATGGTAGTCGGCGCAAGGGGCGCCGTGAGCTCAGCCCCCTTTCTGTAAACCGTCTATGAATGGTTCTTGCGGTCACTGAAGCACTAGTTGCACGTACAATCGATGATAATGATGCATCTGTGGCTGTGAGTGCCGCTCTGACGATTGCTCGGTCTTTACGTTCTATCGTTTTTCTAGGCCTACCGCTGCCTTCTTGACGCTGTGTGTGGCCATGGTTCACCCATTCCTGCCAATATCGTCTAGTAGTGGCATTGCTCCTGCTCAAATGTCGAGCTCTTCGCCGATAAGACCAACCGGCTTCTTTGAGCCCAACTACACGACCTCTCTCAAATTCTGACATCTGCGCATATGTCATAACTATGGAGGCATAGTTACTGTCTACCAGAGTACACGGAATGAAATTCGTGAAGAATTTATGACCTGGAATCGTAATTTCTCCTCTTAAATATCCCGCCAGTTGCACAGATCAGATGGGCTGTAGCGGCAACCGTTCATTCATTGTCAGCCAAAATGTAAAATTTTGCATTTTCCGTCGAAACCTGTATGCATATAAATTTGTGTCCAATTTGCTTTATATCTTCTCGGTGCGTCGTGATGCGTCGTTTTTTTTTGTGTAAGAGTGTAGCATTAATGACCGAAATGTTAACACTGCCGTTCTTTTACTAGCTCTACTGACTGTTTATACGAGCCTATGCTCAGTCTGGGTCAGACGGGCTGCCAATATAGTAATTGAAAGATCTTCTATTGCAACATTGCTTAATTTTATCTAGATGCCTGTTTCGGATTTATAGATTTCACATTTCCGTCAATATTGTGCAAAAAAATTTAATGAACCTTAAATTTTAAAAATATGGAATTACTGGATGGCCTGAAATTAAGCTGAATACTTGTCAACTCATGGCGGGACAGCGCATTGTCTATCTAAATGAAACTTCTAGCAGTTTCCAAGAATAAGTAAACCTCTTGTATCCTATATAGGAATCACGAAAGCTGTGAAAACATGTAGACGGGGCTAAACCAGTAGAAACAAGCATCATAAAAGGCGCATGAGCAGAATAATTTAATCCTCACAGCTACATGGTCTAAACTTGTCAATCCTCTATACTCACCTTTCCACCTAGATGGTGTAGCAGAAAACAGAGTTCAACTGACCACAGAATTCGGCATCAATCCTCAAAAGTCTGGTTTATGATATTTCGACTCTTATCCTATTTACATTTTTGGCAAACAAAAGCATATGTAAAATAAGCAGCGATCACATGTAGATTAGAGAGGAGAGAAAAATTTTTCTTTTCAAATTCATATTGCTTGAGTAATTATAGGTTCCAAATGGTCTAGAAGAAATTTTGTTTAAATTTCATCCCAAAATAATGACATCTTGATGTTTTACACTTGAAGAGAATATCTATGCTGACTTTTTAACGGTTTTATGCTTTTTCGTGAATTACTTAATTAAAAATGCCATTATTAGTGAAAGAAATTGCTTCCACCCAAAATATCAAATTTAATTCCAAAATATGGTACTAGATTACACAACGGGTTGTAATCTGACTATTGTTTCTAACTTGAGGTAGCATCACGTGGCTTTCATGACCTTCCAACTACATTTTATTGTTAATTAGTTGGTTGCACGGTGTGTTTTGTCGATCCTGAATTAGTAGTCATTCTTTATATTGGATTAAGATGACGTCAACTTGAAGTGTATCTTTTTGTAATATTTCGGAACTCCAGTACAACTTAAAGAGAGAGCATGCAACGCTGATGTAATGAAGCAGTTTCTTCTGTCAGAAATGAGTTATTGTGGAAAGGGAACAAGGAAGACCCGTCAGTCAAGGACATTACCGAAATTGTTTCCTGTGACATTTCAAGAATTTGGAATAAAAGCTCCAAACCTCAGGTAAGTCAACAAGAAATTATTCGTATCATAAGAAATTACAATGAAAAGTACACAAACATAAAAAAATGCAAATTCTGAGAATGGAGCTGATAAAATTAAGAAATATTTATTCGATCAGGCAAACAGTACTTTGTTTGATATTTCTGCATGGAAATAAATGTTTGAATTACTAACAGCGTAAATGTTCCGTGAATATTCCAAACATGGAACGAAATTTCTTAACAGACTGACGGCCTTAAATAAAAATGGCCAATGGGTAGATCGACTTTTCTAAAAGCCTAAAATTGTAACATATAAAAGAAAGAAAACAAAGAAGAAGCAAGTGCATGCAAAGATAATGTGTGTTTGTCTACGACGATTAAAGACCTAGAAGCAAATGCCATCTTAATGTCTGATTCAGAAGACATGCCTGAAGATGATGACGATGATTACGTTAGTCAAGAAGCCAAACATCTGAAAGTAACTAATTCTTAAATTTCCTCAAACTCCGAGACAGCCCAAATGAGAATACCTCTGCCAAGTTTAGCTGCTGCTTGTGGTAGAGCGGCAATATTGGATAGGTCAGTTACTGTCATTGCATGCTCTATACTTCAGGATCTGGTAAATGCATCTAAAGGTACTTCGCTAACGTTATTGGCAGGAATAAGCTGCGGAGAGAACGTAGTAAGGTATGGTCCCAGGTTCATTCAACCGCTGCACCAGTAATACAGTCTCTGTATGGCATCTACTTTGATGGAAGGAAGGACAATATTATAGTATATGAGAAGAAAGGAAATTCTTTCTTTCTACGGAAGAGCATATTGTTCTCTTTCCAGAATCCGGTTCTGTTTATATAGAACATATAACTTCGGATTCTGGTTCCATTGCAGATATTAAATGAAGCATCACCAACATTGATATACAAAAAGGGGTTGAGGTTTCACAACTAGTTGCTGTTGAATGTGATGGAACGAACGTCAACACTGGGAGGAAAATGGCGTAATTAGATCTCTTGAGATCTTTGTTGCTTATAAAAGGCATTGATTTGTATGCTTGCTGCCCGCCAATGAACTGCTTCTTCGTCATCTTTTTCAGGGTCACATCTGGGCCATAACACGTTCCTGGAACAATACAAAAATCCGTGAAAACATGTGAAACCCTGCCCGTGACAGTTTATGTCCCTATTTCAGTTGATCTATCTAAAATTGACAAAAACGTTCTCAGTACTGACCAAAAATACGCCTTGATATTTCTAAGGCAGTATCCTCGGGAGATATCAAAAACGGGATAGTAGTATTATATTTCTTGACTTTCATGAGAGATATCTTATCATACATAGTACCAATTGAAGCCAATACTTCAACAATCTACAAAAATAATCATTTTATTTACAAAAACAAAACCCGGAATGCATCCATAGTTATTATTCGTTCTACAAAGTAAACTGATATTCTTTTTCAAAAGGAGAAGCGCCCTCTAACGGCGATACAAAAATCGTTCGTAAGATTTTTCAGCACACTCCACCTGATAAGTTTGCAAAAATTATCACTATTTCAACATACAAAAGAACTTAAATGTAAGAAAGCAACTTACATATCACTATCAAGTACATTTACCTGATGTAAACATAAACAGCAAAAGGGAAATTCTATAAAATTAATAAACATAGTTAATAGCATACAATCAAAATATTACTCGAAAAGTAAATATTAATTTGAATTACAAACAGCAAATTATTAGTAAGAACAAAACTAATTAACTAAAATTAATGCTAGTGAACACGAAATATAAGGAAAAAATAAAAAGTTGAGAAATTGGTTCATTTTCAGTCTGATATTTCAAGGGGGTATGTCAATTGCACAGGTCTCTTAAAGTCCCCTTTTTTAGTTTTTACCACACATGACCGTACAATACCATCACGTCCTTTAAAAACTTAAATTATTCGACCTAAACCCCAGAGGAACTTAATTTAGTTGTTCCTTCAAGTAAAACTATACCACCAATTTTAAGATTTTTCTTAGTTTCGGGTGTACCGAAGAAATGAGCATTTCTTAAATCAAGAACATTGATTTTTCCATTACTTCCAAAACTGTTTTATAAGGTTTTCTAATATTCCTTTCGTTTTATTAGACTTTCTCTTGTTGGAGAGCTATTCATGATCTCAGCAAAGTTGTATGGATATTCATCTTTATGTCAGATTAATAGAAAATCAGCCGGTGAAAGTGGTTCAGTTTCATGTAAATCATTATAAACGTACGTCAGAGGACGTCCATTCACAATATTTTCCACTTCTGTCAGTACAGTCATAAATTCTTCAAAATTCAGCTGAGCTCTGCCTAATATCTTTTTTAACGGTTCCTTAATGCTTTTCATAAGGCGTTCGTAAAACGCTCCCCACCATAGAGCAAGTTCCACGATAAATTTCTAAGTCAAGTCTTCATTTCCTAGAAAATTTTGAAAGTCTGCTGCTTTAAATATGCTGTAAAAATACTGCAACTCTTTGGCAGCATATTTGAAAGCCTTCGCGTTGTCTGAAGAAAAGTAAGACAGTTTCCTCTTCTCGAGACGAAAAGTCTGAGATTAAAAATGAATTTATCTGCAGACATATTGGAAACGAGTTGTAGATGTAACGCTCGTGTAACAGCGCAAGTAAACAATACGATGTATGATTTCTGAATGTCATTTCCAGACTTGATATAAATCGGACCGGTGAAATCCTAACATAGAAGACATAGAAGTTTCAACAATTCGATCTTTAGGTAACAGAGCTGTCATTTGCTTCGCTGGTTTTACTGCATATTTTCGGCATATTGAACAGTTCCCTAGGACATTCTTCACCAATTGGCGGCCTTTATCAATCCAAAATTCCTGCCTTAGTTTGACTAAAGTTACTGAAACTCCTGCGTGCAGAACGTTATTATGCTCCCTTTTTACAATTAATTCAGTAAATTTGGAATCTTTAGGAAGTAGAACTGGACGCTTTTCGTCAACTGTATATTCGGTTTCTTCTAATCTTCCCTTCATTCGAAGAATTTCATTTTCATCAAGAAACGGTGCCAAGCTGAATATATTAGAGCTTGGAGAAATTGACTTGTTAGATTGAAGAGCCTTAATTTCAAGTGTGAAAAAATTCATCTGAGCTACGAACACAAAATATTTCAGCGTCTTGAATTTCAGAAGCACTTTATGTGCCACTATTAGCAGGTAGTTTTCTTGCCCTAGCAACGAAACGTTTAATCTATGCCACAATTCTGAGAAATTTCAGTGCGTTATCGAATTTCGAATTTTGTCACATCCAACAGTTGATCATCTCGTTTCACAACAATGTCATAAACAGATATCTTACTACGGCGTTCTAGTTGTTCATCGTTTTTCATATCAAAATTTTGTTGAACTGGCCAGTTTATATATTGGTCTTGTAACCATGCTGGTCCAAACCACCAAAGTGAACAAGGTTTTAGAGAATTTACGCTTAAACCTCTGTTTAATAAATCAGTCGGATTTTTCTTACCGCTACAATGTTTCCTGTTACTGAGACTTGTCAAGGCTTCAATGTCGGATACCCTTTTAAAGACAAAAGGTTTTCAGTTGCTAGAAGATCCTTTTATCCAACGTAATACGATTTACGAATCTGTCCATAAATATATCTGTTGACAAATATGATTAAATAATTTAGTTAGAAATTTTGCACGTCTAGCTGCCGTCACTGCTCCCATCAATTCTAACCGTTAAGCTTTTAAGAGGAGCTACTCTGGTCCTCGATAAAGTGAAACTGGTTTCCATTTCACTAAATTTATTTGTATATCTGAAATATGCTCCACATCCATATGCGTTATCACTTGCATCGCAGAATATGTGTAAGGAAATGTCACTATTTTGCTTATCAACATTTTGAAAGTATTTTCTATCTATCGATATTTCTTGCAAATGAATAATTTCTGCAAGCCACTTCTTAAATTCAGCTTGAATATCATTTGGAAACTGTCAAGACCCAATCAAGACCTTTTACCCATATCTGCTGTAGCAAGATTTTAATTCTAATCACGAATGGGGATATAAATCCAGTTGGATCACAAATTTTAGCAGTAACCTGTAAGACTGTTCTTCTAGTATATAACACACAGCTAGCTGAAGATGATTCTAATGATCTTAAATCGAGTTTAATTGTGTTATTTTCTGTATCTCAATCAAGGCCTAAATTTTAACTTGCGCAAAGGAATCATTCATTGATAAACCGTTTTTTAACCACATGTGTTTTAACTTCTTAGAATTGGAATTAAACTTACGTAGATTCATACTCGCGTGCTTTAAAATTGTAACTGAGTCAGATAACAATTTGTATGATTTTATTACTGTATTTGTTCCATAATATAAATCATCGACATACTTTCAGGTTTTTTAGTAATGTGTTTTTTAATATGATACTTTATCGTAGTTGCTAGAATAAATGGACTGGTAGTAACACCAAATGGTAAGCCTGTCATATTCATAATTCTGAACGATTCACTGTTATCATTCTGAAACCAAAGAAATTTTAAATATTTGTGATCTTTCTCAACAATGCTTATCATTAGAAATGCCTTTTCTATATCAGCGGAAAAAGCGGTATTGTGTTCTCGAAATTTAAGAATGACATCTAATATGTTAGGATTTAAATTAGGTCCAACTTGTAACAAATTATTTAGGGATTTAAAATTTTCTCCTTTACATGACGCATCGAAAACAATACTAACACGAGAAGTTTCTTTATCTGGTCTTATCACTGCTCTATGGGGCATATAATAACCTGATTCGAGATTATTAATTTTATTTATTTCAACAATTCCGTCATCGAGTTGTTGTTCAATTATTTTTGTATATTCCTTACGCATGTCTGCTTACTTACTCAATCTTTCTCTCAAAATCTCAAAACGCTTCTTTGCAATATGAAAATTATCATTTAATTCATAAAGGTTAGATTTCCAAAGCAATTTAATTTGATATCTTCCCTTATCAAAGGATAAAGAGTTTTCAAATTGATAAATTATTAGATTTATTTGATTTGATTTTCTTGTTTATCTTTAACAGATAATTCTACGCTTTTTTCTGAAATACCAACTGCGTCTAATTCCCCAAACACTCTTAGGTCATTCACTATCGCATTATTCATAATGGTAATATTTTGTGAAAACGCTTCTGCTTTACCAAATTTTGTACCTGTAATTACCCATCCAAAAACAGTTTTTAATACACCTAAATGTTTATTTATTGCGATTTTTTCATCTAAAATGAATTTCCAAAATATATCTGATTCTATTAGGATTTCACCATCCAAATATTTATCTCCGCAGCATGAGAGAGAGAGCTTTAATTTATGACCAGCCATGAATTCTGATACTTGTTTATCTGGAGGGGAAATTATGGCGCCAGTAATGTTTGGGACAATGAGAGTTTCGATTTTAATTGAATACTGCGTATTATTTTTAGCTTTGATTTCGAATTGTACGACTGAATTGTTCTTCTATGCAGCGTACTGTATTCTGAAGGAATAGACTGATAATAATTCATAGCGAATAGGTTTTAATTTACGCTTATTCGCTAAATGTTCACTGCAAAAACTTCGTTGACTTCCATTATTGAGTAGAAGCCTAGTCACTTTAGATGTAAATTCTGAATTTGCAACAACTGCACATGTTTGTAAATAAACATTTTGGGAACATGTCATACTCGCATTACGCTGTGAAAAGGAACTGACAGTTTCTAAATCTAATTATTAAACACTTGAGTTTCCTTAGCATTACAATTTAAATTCAATGGTTCTTTACTTTGGTCCTCAGTATTATTCGTTTAATTAACGTTGTTATTTCGGTTATTACCCAGACAAATGGAACTATGATGACTTTCGCTTTTGCAATTGAAACAGGAAAGTTTATTTCGACCGTTTTTACTAATGTGATGCATTTTGAAACATTTGAAACAACGTTTAGTGTTCTTTAAAATTTCTAATTTATTTTGTGGTGACATTTTACATTTAAATGAATCATGTCATGCAAAACAGAAAATGCATGCGGACTGCGTCATATTGAATGCCATTGCTGATGGTGTACTTTTATGAATTCCTTTCACGAAAGTGTTTCTGTTTTGAAGCTTTGCATTCGTTTCATTTGTTTTTCCTAATGATGTTTGAAATTTGGTTTCGTGGTCATTTGAATATTTGTTGTGTGACAAAAATAAGGTTCTTTTCCTCTGCTTCCAACTTCTGCTCCTGTTTTCAGAATATTGATTATTCTCGAAACCTTCCAATCTTCGTCCATTCCGCATTTTGTAGTAATCTCTAGAACAATATCTTGTGGTATTAATTTAATCAATATGGAACATAATAGAGAACCATACGTTTTTGAATTTACTCCTGTTGCTTCTAAATTCCGAAATTCTGTTTGACAAGTATCCAACAATTCTCGAAGCAGAGAGACGTCTGTTGGTTTCCTAACAGGTGTTAGATTCAACAGTTTCTTCCCGTGAGAATTAACAATCAAAGTTTTTTGCCCAAATCTTTCCTTTAAGGTTTCTATTTGCTGCTTCATAATTTTTATTTTTCAGTGTAATTCCTTTAATTGCATTTGCGGCTACTCCAGTCAAATATGAGTGTAAGTAATTAAATTTGTCTACGTTAGATAATCTTCATTTCTGTGTATCGAGGAATCAAACTGATCCCAGAATCTTTGTCAACCGGCAGGATCGTCATCGAATTTTCTTATTGTTAACGACGGCAATATAACGAATTGTTTTTCTAATTTTAACAAGATAATAGGTTGTTGTTGTGTTCTTCGTGTACTTGGTTTACATTTAGTAATAGCAGCTTTCAACTTTCATGAGCAATTAATCAATTTTTCATAATATTCATCACATTTCATAGTTTCGGTTTCAATTTCATTAACATCCATAATTTGACTTTGAATTTCAGAATCTATTTCTTTTAACTGTTTAATTTTCGAATTTATTCGTTCTGTAAGTTCTTCCAACATTTCTTATCCAGTTTCATCTTCTAAAATTTTAGTTTCGATTTTAGAAATTAATCTTGTTGTAAGAGATCTAAGAGTACTTCTTTTAGCTTTTGCGATTTCCGTTTCGAAATAAATTTCTATCAGTTCTTTCAAAATAACTTGATATCTTCATTTTATCAGGACTGAGTGTTCTGTGCATACTCTTGTCGAACATTGTCGTAATAGTGTCAAAGTCCTGGTCTCCAACAGGGAGCTGAATGCAACTATGTTCTGTGTAAGTGGTAGAATAACTGCACGTAAGAAGGATTTAAAATTACCCTTTTATTAAACCACTATTTACAGCCACTTCCCAACTCGAAAGGGATGGGATAACAGAAAATAATGACCGCACTTGGGTCTAAACTGAACAATCAAATAATTTAAAATAAAGTTGAGTAGACAATTAAGTAGTCGTTGCTCTCAGAGCTTTAAACGGGAGGTTGGTCTCTATTCTAAACTGTCAATGGTGCGTAGCAAGATTAGGCTAATTCTAACGCATTTAGATTACTTCAATGAGTATTAGAGTAACAGCGCTAAGGCTTAGAACTTAAATACTAGCTAGTCAGGCGAATGTCGAACAGAGCCGAAGTGATCTGAGACTAAAAGCTCTCTCACACGGAGAAGTTCCTCGCTAACATTTAAATACAAAACTTGGTTCCACTTCAAATTAGCATAAAGCTGAATCGCGTGCTCATTCTAACGGAAAGTTGAAATAAGAGTTCACAGGAAAGAGAAATCAACATAAAACTTTGTTAGTTTAACTAAAACCTTACATACTTCCCGCCAGAATTGGCAAAAGTTGAACTACTCTGGTCCAAACGGACTATGTTGAAACTTTGCGATACTAGAAATACTAAAAATTTAACTCTTCCTAACTTCCACCTTTACAGGAAAAATAGAATTTCTTAGCAGATTACGGACGAAAACTTGACTTTTACATAGATCTTCATCTGTTTTGTGTATTAACCTTTTTCCCCCCTCACTCCTTCCAGGAAAATCTGGAAGGAAAGAAATTTTAGTATAACATAATAACACTAAGTTCTAGGTAACAGACTTCTTTCTTTACTCGTGTAATTTCTCACACACATTATCATTCAAGCAAAATTAAATTCTTCCCCGAATACTCTCCACCGGTGTTGGATGAAAAGCGAACCGCAGTTGCAGGTTCTTTTTTTTTTGTCCAGGGGTGTTCGACTCTTCCACCTACGATCGACTAACATTAGTTAGAACTTAACATACCGAGACCCCAGAAGACACCCTATAAACAGCTAAACCTGATGTTCTAACTAGCTTCGTGTCTATCACTTTTGTGGTATTGGTGTGTATTTGGTGGAGAACCTACTAATAACTTGCATTCTATTGCTTCTCTCCCACCATTTCATGCAAACAATTCCTAGTTTACACAAAGAATGCTTCATTCAAAATTAACTTTCCACCTAACGTGCATTGATGCAATAAATCTATTTTGTTACGACATTCCATAAAACTTTTAAGAATTGCATGCAAATCACAAGATAAAATAAATGCGTTAAATTTCTAAGTTTACAGAAAGTCCTTCACAGTCTTTTCAAAGTTCTTTTCTGAACATCGAATTACACTGAAACAATAGTCTGTAGACTAAATCGTGTTTTCCTTCTACCGACTTTTAATTCTAGAAATTTACAAGTCTTTCGACAAAGCATAATACAAGGACATTTAGTTAACATTCTCGCAGCAATTCATAGCTTTTGCAAGACTAATATTTTCACAATACTTCAGAATCTACTTTACAAATAGGTTATAGGTTATTCAATTATGGCAAAGCACACGAGGGCTATCTGCCTAAGAGGAGGGATGCCTTCGTAGAGGACTTTCTAAGGGAAACTGGCTCGTATACACGTTACACATGGGGAAAACCACGAAAACGCCCATGCAGCCAGCCCGTTCGCGGGATTCGAAGCTCGGACCGAACTACCAGTGTTCAGCGTCTTTACCGCTCGGCCGCTGGTGGGCTACTTTACAAATATTAAGTAATTTTAAATCTTTGCAAAATTACAATTTTAAACAAAAACATCTTTCAAGATAAGTAATCATTTATTGCACACTTGGCGTAAAAGTTAACCTCGCTTGAGGTAAAAAAAGACCCTGCAACTTGCAGTAATACTACAAAATCAACTAATCGTTGGAATAAGAAATACTACTTATCTTGCTGTAGTCAGCCATTCTTTTCTTGGCCCAATCCTTGAAAGTTGGAAGTACTGTAACTTGGGTTAGTCTCTTGGATTTTGGTCGCTCGCCGTTGACCTCTGGTTGTTGTTCTGCCTTCCTCTTAGTGATCCTTCGCTCCACTCGGGGATACTTGCGTTCGGAAGGAGGTTGATCCGCTTGACGTTTGCTCGGCAGAATCCTTCTCTGTTCCTGGGCCCTTTTTAGTCGCTGCTCCGGCCTCCTGCTGTATTCCGGACGTTGACCCTCAGGCTGCAACCGGGGCTGCTTGCTTCTCAGGCTCCTTTCTGACATTTCGGCTCTCCTCTTGATTGCCTTGGGCTGCCCTTGTCCATTCTTCTTTGGTCTTTAGCTGTTTGTCGAATTTGTATTTTCAGTGTTCTTTCTTTTCAGTCCATTTTCCCTGTTGATTTTCCTTTTCTTGTTTCCTCTACTTTGTTGAGGAGGGGCTTTCTGTTTCTGGCCTCTCTTTGCAATTGTTGCTGGTTCCTGTTGTTGCCGCTGAGGTGAATCTTTCGTGGAAGTCTGTCTCCCCGGATCATGGAAAAAAATCTTTAAACATTTTCATTTTATTACGGTCATAATACGGATTGGTCCACATTGGCAGTAATTTTCTCGCCGTTTTTGGCTTTTAACACTACCACTGTTTGGGTGATTTTCTCGATAAGGAAAGGGCCTTCAAAACGCGGAAAAAATATCCCCACCTTTCCATCTGGGGCCTTTTATAAAGCCCGTTTAATTTTCAAGACTTCATCTCCGACTTTATAATTCACCTCTCTTGAACATAATAGTATTTTTGTTTCCTCTGGGCTATTTCCGAATTATCTTTCACTTCCCGTATCAACTTTTTAATGTCATGCATTCTAAATTCTTCTGCCCTTTCCTGGACAAAGAAAAGTTTGTCTAAGGGTGTCAAAAGCTTTCTGCCAAGAAACTGTTCAGCGGGTGTTTTTTGCGTTCTATCCTGTTTGGCATTCTAAAACCAAATGCAAATTCATTTATATGGCTATCCCAGGTAGAGTGATAATTCTTAATATAACTTCGAATAATTTTAACTGCGTTTCTATTAACCCGTTCCGCTATGTATGACTGCGGATGATACGGGACCATCTTTATGTGATGTATGCCTAGTTTTGCACAAATTTCCTCAAAAATATTACTAACAAATTGGAGACCATTGTCGGAAATAAATTTTAGAGGCGCCCCATATTTTAAAATACACTTATTTAAAATTGAATCTACTACAAATTTAGCAGACCCGCGTTTTAACGGAATCAACTCCAACCACTTGCTAAAATGGTCCACTATATCTAAAAGTTATCGGCTTCTGTTAAATTTACTTCTACGATAAGGTCCCAGTAAATCGGTCCCTATTATTTGATTTGGGAACTCTGATTTAACACTATTTAGGAACCCGGCCGGGCAAAAATTAACATAATTATTAAATTGACATGTTGGGCACGACTGGACACACGGCCTAGTAAACTTTTGCAGTTCTGGAAAGTAAATTGCCTCGCGAACTCTTTGGACAGTTTTTCTTATGCCCAAGTGGCCAGAAATAGGCGAATCGTGCAATTCGTCTAATACATTAAATCTAATGCTAGCTGGGGTAACCGGTCTAAACTCGTGGTTTTCAATAGTCGTTTTTGTATAGAACAAAAGTCCATCAATTATTTCGTAATTTGCGGCACTATTTCTTATTGGCACAATATCTTGATGACTGAAATTCTCAGGGTCGGCTAAATAATTATATACATTTTTTAACTTCGGATTTTTTCCGAGTTCGGCTATTACTGTTTCACGAGAATCTAATACTTTGGATGTCAGCATGGCTATTTTAACTGTATTTCCATTTCCATCCAAATTAATTCTACTTAAAGCATCTGCCACAACATTTTCCTTTCCCGGCGTGTGTTTAATTACTAGATTATATTCTTGTATTTTTAAGTGCCCACTTTTTTAATCTGGGTGATAAATTTTTTCCGGAGTAGAGTCTGGTGACCGCAGCGTGGTCAGTATACACAGTTACTGGAGAACTTCCAAAGTAAACATGGAACTTGTGCACTGCTAATAAAACTGCGAGAGTTTCCCTTTATGTTGCCGAATAGTTTCTCTGGGTTTCATTCAGCGTTTGACTTAAAAAAGGCCACGGGTTGCCCATTTTGGGAAAGAACTGACCCAACCGCAAAATCTGAAGCGTCCGCTGAAATTTCTAGTCCTTTATCCCCCTCCAGGAATTTTAAGACGGGGGTTTGAGTCAAGGCGTCTTTCAGTTTTTGAAATGCCGAGTTGGCTTTTGCTCACCACGAAAACCTAGCTTTCTTCCTCTTCAAATTCAGCAGAAGCTCAGCTATTTTGGCAAAGTTTTGAATGAAGGACCGGTAGTATGAACATATACCAAGAAACGATGATAACGTTTTCGCTGTTTTAGGAACAGGGTAATTTTTGATAGCTATAACCTTGGACTGATCCGTTTCAATGCCATTCTGAGCAATTTTAAACCCTAAATAACGTAACTCTTTTGCGGCAAATTTGCATTTGGATGCATTAATTTTTAAACCAGCTTCGTTTAACAATAAAAACACTGTTCTTAAATCTTGTACCTGTTGTTCCAAACTATTACTTTTAATTATAATACCGTCCAAATAAATGAACGCACTCTTACCAAGGACCGGTTTTAAGACAATGTCCATGCCTCGTTGGAAAGTTGCCGGCGCGCCGGATAAACCGAAAGGCATCCTAAGAAATGCGTACGTGCCAGACTTCGTTATGAAGGCGGTCCTAGGGACGTCTTCGGGTTTTAAACCAATCTGAAAATAGCCACTCGTAAGATCTATTGTAGACATATACTTCTTGGAGGTATTTCAGATTATCTCTTCGATTATCGGCAAAGGATATACAGGATATTTTGTGACGGCATTTAGCTTTCGATAATCTATAGCAAAACGCCACCGCTTCGGGTACGTAATCGGATAATCATTATTTTTCTTGCATAAAACTACTGGGCTAGCATAACTGCTAGAAATCGGGGTAATTATTTTATTTTTTAACATTTCCTTAATATGATATTCAATAATTTCTTCTTTCACCTTATCGTAACGATATGGTTTCTACCTTACTGGTTGAGCGTACCCTGTTTGAATCTTATGACTCGTGACCTGCGTGAAACCCGGTACATCGCTAAATAAATTTGAAAACTCACTTACCAGTGTCTGCAGCTTTTCTTTCTCTTCTGCCGGTGCTGTAAGTGCTGTAGCTCCAGCTGCGGGGGCTTATCATTCCTTTTGTCCACTGGCTGCATTGATATCGTGAGATTGCCTCCCTGGAAATCTATCTTCGCTTCTTCCAATCTAAAAAAATCCACACCCAGAATAATACACGTTTGCAGGTTTCGCACACTATAAAATAAAATTTTTACCTGCTCGTCGTTGATACGCACAAAAAGTGAAACTTTTCCTAGGCATCTACACTTCTCTCGTTGGGCCGCTATAATATTCGCGTCTCTTGCACTAAAAAATTCTATAACAGCGAAAGTGTTTCTTGAAAAATTTTTCAGAGATAAAGCTGCTTTGCGCTCCTGTATCCAAAACAGCCGTCGCCGGTATGTTGTCAATTAAGACGTCAATCTTCGGTAAACTTAAATTTTTAATGACCACGGTGTTTAAACTAATTGTGGAAGGATTTTGAGAGACTTCGGACTTCTTCACCTTCCTTAAAGAAATCCATTTTAGTTTAAATCCCTCTTCCTGTTCTGGCCACCTTCTGCATGTTTACCCGTTACGAAGATATATTTATATTATTTATGTTATATCTTGTTCTTCTCATTCTCATTTTTTAAAAAAAATAAATGGATTTTGTCAGTCGGCATGGCTTCAAAACAAAAGAGCTGTTAATATAGTAATGTGCGTTAAGAAATTAAACTTAAATTGAATGTTGGGTTATTGCCCTTAACATCTATATAACTGTATACCCAAACACAAGTAATAATCAAATAGATATTTATTTATTCACTGTTGGTTGTCTACAATTAAAGTAATACTCTAGACCAAAAATGAAAGATCTAAAACACCGGTTTAGAAAAGGAGGCTTTTTGTCTTAGTCGCTAAGGTTGAAGTTATTTACAATAAGCTTTTAAATGCAAAACTAAACACCTGTCCAGCTACACTAAAGCTAAAGTCTTAAACATTTACTAAGGCACAGTGATTAAGTAACTTACAAACAAAGGAAAAATAAAATTCAGTCAGATGCATCTAAATTCACTCAGACGTGGCGAAAGTTTCCATAGTTCTTATAGTTAATACCAAGCTCCTGTATTTGAATTATACCTCAAACCATTAAATATGCATAACCTTCTGATAAGAATAACCATCAGAAATTTCTTGAATTTAGAAAGAAAAAAACGAAATATCAGTTGTAGTGATTGCCGTGAGAGAGATTATAATTTATTATAATGTTCCTGAAAGAAATGTTCTAGGCATACGTGTAATTTTTAAATATTATAGGTCTTCTTGTAAAATCATTTTGACCTTTATCTTAAGTTATAAATTTATGCGCCAGTGTCAAGGGTCATTTACTTCTATTTGTCATTTTATTTTAATTTGCTGAGACTTACAAAGCTAGTAGAGTATCGGTATGACAAAGCTCTTTACTGCTCTGTGGATTATTTTCTTGGAAAATTGATTGCTTACGTTTTCATTATTCTTGAAATTAACTACTAATAAAAATACTTTATGTTGACTACTTGTTTTCTTTTCCTAAATTATTAAGTGTGCACTAAGCGTAATATTCCATAATGAACTATGTAAGCTTTTCATAGCTAAATCTGTAAGAGTTGATCCAATCAATCAATTTTCTTTCAATTTGAACTTAATGCTTTCTGATATTACTAACTAAAATGTTTGAGGAACACTTTTTCCTAGAAAGAATATCAGCTTAGAAAACACGTGCTCAAAACAATAATCTAAAGGTACAGAAGCCTTAAGAGATAGAGATATTATTCCACATTACTGAAGTCTATTCTAACTAATTGTTGCGCATTGGAATTTTAATCCAAGAATGTATTAGAGGAGTACTTAGGAATTCTGATGACAGCCTTAAAGGTTTGTTAAACATCTACACATATTTTCTGGAGATCTGTTTAGTATAGGAATAAATGTATATGTGTTTCATATCTTCTGGAAGGTTACTTGGATCTCATATACACTTTAAATGAATTCCAATTCCGTTCAATTAGCTAAGTAACCACGTTTCCAGCTTTTACTTTTCATAAATTTTGGAATAACGTTACTCTCAATTCCACTTTTCTGCTGTAAACTATCTGTTACTTAAGTTCAATATAAAATAAAGTAGAAATTACTAGAATTTATAAGTTACAAATCAAAAAAATGTTTTAAAATTTTATGCAAATACACTGCTGGCCACGCAAATTGCAACACAAAGAAAGACAAGAGATATCACAACAAAATTTATTTAGTAGATAACATGTTGACCAAGTATCAAATGATTAAATTTATAGATTTTTTTGAAGTGTGGTTCCTTCTAGAATCAGTAGCCAGAGTAGCCGCCATTGTTGGAGATCACCGCTGCCACACGCCTCGGCATTGATTCAAAGAGACTTTGGATGGGTTCTTGGGGTACAGCAGACCAAGCAGCTTCCACACGTTGCCAAAACTGATCTGGTGTGCCAGCTTGGGATGCAATCTGGATCAATCGTTCAGCAACCATGGACCACATCCTTTCTATCGGCGAAAGATCCGCAGAGCGAGCCGGCCAGGGGAGCAGTTCAATCTGGCGATTAAAGACCACTTGAACAATGCGTGCGACTTGTGGTCGCGCATTATCCTGTTGAAATATGGCTATGGGCAAGCCCTGAAGCTAAGGAAGGACAACTGGCTCCAACACCTCGGAGATGTAGCGCTGGCCTTTTAAAGTACCGGCAGTGCGTACTAGAGGGATGCGAGAGTGATATCTAATACGCCCCATAACAGAATACCCGATGCAGGACCAGTGTGGCGGTGCATAACGTAGCTGTTCAACATCCTCTCTCCACGGTGTCTCCAGACTCGAATCCGACCATCGTGGTGTTGCAGACAAAAGCGTGACTCGTCAGTCAAGACAATTTCATTCCATTCTGCCGTCCACATCCTTCTTTCATCGCACCATTGGCGGCGGAGACGTCTGTAGTACTGCGTCAAGGGTAGACGAAGCAATGGACGTCTTGCGGACAGACCAATCTGCCGTAAACGGCGTCAAATGGTACACGCAGACACTGGATGATGCGCTACAGACTGAATGTGCTGTGCTATGGTTCGTCATGTGATTGAGCGATCCATCACTGTCATGCGCACAATATCCCTGTCATCACGTGAGGTGGTGAACTGAGGTGGATGCGATCGAACACGTCGGTCCTTCGTACCCTCCTGCATCCAACGGTCACATATCCGAATTACAGTTATTTGGTTTCGTCCAACACCGACTACCGATTTCCTTAAAAGGCAATACACACTCTTGGTAGGCCACTATCCTTCCTCCGTCGAACTCGGATACTTGATCAAACGATGATCGCTGTTTACTGCGAGGCATAATTAATCGTTTCTTTAGAAAAAACCACAAGAAAATACAATTGCCGAACTTGAAATCGTCGAAATCTCGAAGTCTTAAATAGCGCTTTGAAGTGGCGCGTGATGTGCGTCTGCGATGAAATTCTAATCATTTGCATAGCTCACATCCGCTAATGCATGTTGTAAATTTCATGTTATTTTGCATGCTTCCTTCAGGATGTTGCATTTACGGTGGCCAGCAGTGTATATACACTCATGTCCATAAATAAAGGATAATTCGGAGTCACGCGAAAATCGAACTCTAAAATAAATATATCACCTGTCAATTCACTACACACATCTTCAAGAATCATATGCAAATTTCAGGAAGTAACCAGATGACACCGATGGTACGTCACAATGACGAGAGTGTAAGAGACGAGAGTGTATATAAGGACTACAGGCAAAGAAGTAAAATTGTTCGCAGGGGCTTTATAAGCATTTCAGTGCAATAACCGAATAGTTATGACAAAAAGAACGCATATGGATGTTCTTACGTGGTATAATTATCGGCCGTCTGGAATGTGGGCGTACCCAACTGGAAGTATCAGACGAACTTGCAATTGCTCAGAGTGTCATCTGCAGGCTTTGGCAACGATTAAAGGTTATGGTCATGTGAGTAAACGTTACAGCACAAGTCTCCCCAGAGTTACAACGCAGAATGAGGACCGGTATTTGGCAGTTACTGCCAAAAGAAACAGGCGGAGCATAGCCTCAGACCTGTCTCGTCAGCTCTCTTCAGCCACTGGTACGACAATTTCAAGGCAGACCGTGTACAGACGATTAGGGCAGATTGGTCTATATGCTCGTAGACCTGTAAGATGCGTTCCACTTACTGCAACTCACTGTTGCCTGCGGTTAGCCTGGAGGAGAGAGCATGCATTGTGGACACCGCAACAGTAGGCTTGTGTAATGTTTTCCGACGAGTCCAGGTTTAACTTGCAGTCTGATTCTGGCCGGACGTTTATATGGAGAGCTCCAGGTACTCCAGTTACATTACCACCAAGAAAGCATCATTGAACGACACCGTTACGGTAGTGCAGGAGTGCTCGTTTGGGTTGGAATTATTCTGGGTTCTAGAACTGACCTGCGTGTTCAAACTGGAACCATGACAGGCCAAATCTATCGGGACGTCATTCTTGAAAAACATGTACGTTTATTTCGGGGCGCCATGGGCGCACAATTTGTGTTTATGGACGACAACACCCGTCCTCACCGTGCAAGCATCGTAAGCGAATGCCTTCAATCAGAGGATATCACCCGTATGGACTGGCTGGCATTCTCACCGGACTTGAATCCAGTAGATCACGTGTGGGACATGCTTGGCCGACGAGTTGCAGCCCGACAACCTCCTCCTACATGTCTACTGGAACTTCGGAGAGCATTGCTTTTTGAGTGGTGAAATATCCCCCAAGATCAGATCGATAATTTGATACTCAGCATGCCTAGGCGTTGTACGGACTGTATTGCATCGTCTGGGAGACTTACAATGTATTAACGATCATACCAATCATGTAATATTGGTTTTTTGTAAATAGGTTTTTTTTGTAATTTGCTCCAGGGAGAAAAAATCGCTAATTGTTTTAATAATATCAAATATATAGCATCATTTTTTGCTCTTTACCTTTTGTTTAATAAATAAGCTTTACAAATAAGTCAAATTCGTTTTGCTTCTAACTCTTCCTTTGCCTGATTTAGCATTATCTTTAATTTACGGACATGAGCGTATTTTTATTATTAAATGTTTTTTGTTTCCAATGGTGGACCCTCTGCCGACTTCGGGTTGGCCACTACTAAGGCCAGAAGTGGTGGTCACTTTATTAAGGAGGCACCTAATAGGTGGGCCACCTTTGCCTCCTACGAAGGGACGAACAGTTACAGCTATGCCTTCTCCGGGATTGGAACCCAGGCCCTTTGGTATCGTAGCCGGCTTCCCTAACCACTATGCTGTCTGGGCGGCTTATTATTAAATGTACTTTATAAAGTTTTCACTAAATATATAAAGTTTTACTTCATAGATGGAAAATAAATCAAAGAAAAAATATTGAAATGTAGCCTCACTGCTATTTAAGGCTATCAGAAGCATAGCTATTTACATGTCTGAAATATCATGGCATAATACTGTAGAAACATTACGTTATTTTGATGCTGGAAACGTGAAAAAAGAGCACTTCCCTCGCCGGGACTTGAATCTGGACCTCTCGAATACGCGCCGAGTGTGCTAAACATTACACCAAGAAGGCATGCCGAAAGGAGGGAGAAAATACCTTATAATACAACTAAAGAAAAACTAAAGAAGATAAAAAAATCACGTTTGAAATGGTGACAGAATTGCAACTGCCATCAAGAGAACAAAGCTTTCCTAGTTTTTTCAGTGATGTAGAATCTGAATATAATGTTGCATCGTTTATGTTGTGGCATTTATTAGTAGTTTTCTTTACTAAACTCCAGTATAGGCATGATTATCTATAATTTTAATTAAGTCAATTTTTTGTGCAGGATTTGGACAAGAAACCAGGGTGTTATACCTATTAATTTTAATACTTGCTACACGCTTGTACCTACAATTGTTATATATTCCGACGGCTTCGGAATATTTGAAAACAAAAATCCTTTTAGCAATTCATATCTGAGGAGAACTAAATTTAATAGTCTTTGCTCTACGCTCTCGTATAGAGATGTGATAGAAATTGGGGAAATTAAAACTCTCTGGGTGTTTTCTACAGTGCCGACAGCAACTGACAGTGCTTAGCATGTTTAGGTGACAGCTTTGATACTTAATGAAATTTTGCACTGTTCGACATCGCATATAATGCACATTTGCGTTCGGGATAATCTAGAAAATTATTTCCGAGCAGTGAGTTATCAAAATAAATGGATTGTACGACAGGTTGTTAATTATTAGTGCAGTCTAGCGTGGAGGTTGATGGCGCATGGAACCAATTTACTGCCTCAGTATAACTACGTGGAGCTGTTGTAACATCGACTTCGGATCGCGTTCTCCACAATGGAGGGAGCAAAAGCCTTTGGCTCGTAATATTCATGAATGATTTGAAATAATGTCATTTTAGTATTAGAAATGTTATTATTGCATCTTATTCTTAGAACTCTCTACTTTGAAATTTTACAAACTGAATTTCATAGTTATGGTTTAAATATATATTTATATTTATCAATCATAAAATATTGGAGAAATCTTCTAACATTCATTTGGAAGTAACTGACAGGAAGGTATTCTATATTTATGTATTCAAAAGTTTGAAATACAAATCATTATGTAATACTAAAAATAATTCTTGCTTGGCCTGCAAATAATTGCTGAGTAGGCTGTCGTAATAGACTCTTTCAGATCTTATCGGTTTTGAGACTTCACAGCTTGATAAACGCGCATTTAACCGTGACATTTGGGCAAGATTTCATTCCCTTTTTAAATATGAATTAAAATTATTATCATTATGGTTAATGCTATTCAGTTGCACTGTTGAACGTTTCTTAAATTTTATCAGCATTGTATTGTATTTCTGTTCGCAAGTTTTAATCAGTATTCTATCCTTTACATTAGTAAATTTTAAGGCTATTGAAAACAGTAATTTTACTAAACTGTAAGTTAATCAATATAATTTAAGGCTATTTGAAAACAGCCGAAAAATATATTGGCCTTCAGAGTCTACAATAATACCAATTACACGAAATATAAAGCATCTTAAGTAAAAGTTACTTATCGGGTGAAAGTTGGCGGTCTTCGTGACTTTTTTTAGAAAGATTCCTAAGCTATCTATATTTTACGTACATCGGTAGAAATTATCAACTTAACAACTAGAAAAGAAAATATACTTTATGATTTGAATTACAAATATGAATTGTTAAATAAAGATTAGGTGATAAATTTTAAAAATAAAGCACTTACATTCTTTTTCAAAGCTTTCTGCATTTTTTCTGGGCTGTTCTTCTCCCGAAGTACACAGCAATCTGTTTTCGCTTAAAAAGTCAGAAAATTGCGGACTTCGACTTTGTGCAATCGTTGGCAACAGCTGCTATCTGGGAAACGCATGTACTAGTTGTTCCCTTTAAAAAAGTTTCACCAAAATTCTGTATTCTTGCAGAAATTTTACTGCAGTTTCTTTCGCTGCTGCCAAATTCCACATGTTCATAATTTGAAACTAAGGCAAAGACTATCATGATTTGTTTATTAAAACCGTTTGAACTTGGAATACAACGAATAAGAATACGAACAAAACGCCAGCGTTGCTTGACTGAAACTATTGCTGTGAGCATGGTTGCCAGAGTTCGGCGCATTCTGAAACTCAGGGCAACTTTTAGTAAGGTGGTTGCGTTTATACGTTAAGTACTACTAAAGCTGCTTTTACGCCTGATTTCATATATCCGTAACCTGCAACCTATATCACTTTCAAGTAGCATAGTAATACCTTAAAACGCTAATGAAAATTCTGAAACATTTGCGAGACTTCAGAATGTTTCCATTATGAAGTTTCAAAAATTCATTCTGTATTCCAGGAAATTCTTCTGGCAAATATCAGAAATTGAGATACAGAAGCATACAATCATCGGGTTGTTTGAACTGCGTGATTTTTTTCTTTTCTTCTGCTTCTTTTATTTTATTTATTTATTTGTTTCCAAATGAATTTACTTCCTCTAAGTACCTAGAGCTGCAGGGATGAATAATTGTCTAAAAATACTAAAGAACATTTACAATGAGAATGTATGAGAAACTTTCGAATTCTTATGTACTCGGTCAGCAATTGATTACAAGAAATAACTATGTATGACTGCAAGAAGAAACTAAAAGTAAAGCTCAGGAAGTTAACCAAACGTTCTCTGTTCTGTACATTTGAAATCGATTCCACATCAAGACATTTAGTAAAAAAATGGTCATTATTTTGCATAATCATAGCTTTAAATTAAATCTGGATTTTTTTATTTCTTCCTCAAGGCTCATTTCTTCCTCAGTTTGGATTAGAAACGAAAGTTCAGAAAGTGAAATTTTCGAGGGCGATCATGATATTGAAAAGTGTTTTTCCCCATATTTGGCCCAAATGCATAAAGAACATATCATTTATTTGCATACCTATGACTCCAAGAACTGAGTTAATCTGATTGAAAGACTGCTGATACACAAGCAGATTCTACACTTTTTGAGCTGTAATAGAAAATTTAGCTTGGTATAATAACCGCACATACACTCACGTTTGTGAAAATTGCAACACCAAGAAGGAATCGTCATAATTGAATGCAATTTAATACACAGTTGAGTGGTAGTGGTACAAATAAATGATTAAATGTTCAAAGCAAACAAACAAGAACAAGAGATCAGAATCAGTATTTTGTGTGGCCACCACGCGCCGCAATAAGTGCTGCTACACGACGTGGCATGGAGTCAAACAAAGTTTGAATGTCTGACTGAGGAAGAGCATTCCATATCGTTTGTACGCGTACCCAAAGTTCGTCTGCAGACGCAACAGGACGAGGATCACGAGCAAGACGCCGACCAATGACATCCCACACATGTTCAATTGGCGACATATCCGGGGAACACGCAGGCCAAGGAAGAAGCTGTACCTGCTGCGCTGCAAAGAAGGATTTAACAATCCGAGCAGTATGAGGGCGGGCATTGTCCTGTTGAAATACAGCGCCTGGCAAGCTTTGAAGGAAGGGAACAGCTTCGGGCTGTAGAACTTCACGGATATACCGGTTGCTGTTCAGATTGCCCACAATTCGTAGCAATTGAGATCGTCTATGATATGCTATGGCGCCCCAGACCATAACTCCGGGTGTTCGTCCACTGTGGCGTTCGATAATGCACTCCGGAAGGTGGCGTTCACCGGCATAGCGTCTGACACGAATGCGGCCATCATGGTACCACAAATTAAAGCGGGATTCGTCAGAAAACACGACATGCTGCCAATCAGCACGCCAGTCTCTATGCTGATTGGCCCATTGTAGCCGCAGGCGGCGATGGTCGTGCGTTAGGGGGATCCTGTATAAAGGAGTCCGTGCGCGCAGTCCACACTGCAGCAGACGTCTACGAATTGATGAAGCACACAATGAAACACCTGTAGCTATTGACCACAGTGCTGCCAATTGTCTAGAGGAAGCTGTACGGTCCGTCCGCGCCATGCGGACCAGGTGTCTATCATCGCGAGCTGACGTCACATTTCGGGGTCCACTCCCGGATTTCCGAGTTGTCCGACACTCGTCCGTCCACTGCTTCCAAACGCGCATCACTGTGCTGCTGTTACGCTGCACACGAGAGGCTACTGCACGATACGACAATCCAGCTTCACGAAGGCCGATGATTCTCCCTCGTTCAAACTCTGTAAGTTGTTCAAATCTCGCTCTCTTTCGTCGACGAGGCATAAGTACAGATTGAGTTAACGTTTACCACTAGCAGATAACCACCGATAACCATACACGCCTCGCTACAGCCGTCTATTTATTCGGATCCATCAGCCGTTCAGAGGGCGCTGCTCAGCATACGCATGCGCTACGGATTTGCAATTCTAATCATTTGCATATCATGCGCTACTTTGCATTTCCTGAAAATTTCAGCTCACTGGCGTAAGTCCTTCATGGTGTTGCAATTTTCACAAACGTGAGTGTATGTGAGGCTGGATGGTGAAGATATTCTCCCAGAAAAATAATTTCTTTTTCTAAATAACATACCTAAAAAGGATAAAAGGCTTGGGCTGCTTTTTAACGTCAAATGGATAAGCAATAAATTATTTTAATGTGCTTTTTAAAGGTTAGTTTGCAACTAAGTTTCTCATTTTAGGCCAACATTTTTCTTATATTTGTGCCAATACAATATCTTTTATTACCGTATAAATCTTCTGATTTTTATAAAGTGGCTATGTATATTTGTTTCGTTAGGACTGTGCATTAAGTAGAATTTTAATATCTTTCGTGTGATTTAAATTTTCTGCTTTATTAAAATTAATCTTGAATTTAAATGACGATTATAATAAATTTTATTTGATTTTAAGTTAGTAGGCTATTTCATTTATGACATGAAAAGTTTGGATACCTTTCTTGACGTTCTTCCGTATTTCTGTTATAGTGTAAAAATTATTTATATTTATCCAAAGTTAAAAAAAAAGAATGCAGGTATCAAAGGAAACGTACGTAATGTATATCAAACAACATAAATAAACATAAACAAACAACATAAACATAAATAACGTAATGTATATCAAACAACATAAATGCAAAAACTAATAGATTTAGTCTTTTTTTAATTATTTTCATCAGCCCATTTCAAAAAGGAATCAGTTGTTTATTAAATTTTTATACATCTTCTCATTTGGGAGCTATATATTAATTTGAATGTGCATTTGTACATTTGAGTATTTTCCACTAGCAGAAACTTTATGCTTATAGCAGATTTAAAGCAACTGAAGTAAGTCATGTCATAGAGAATTTTCATCTCAGATAAAGACAAAGAAAAGCATTTTATGAAAGCAATTAAAAAAATTTGCATTTTCTTGAAAGCCTTATGATACTCCTTACAGTCAGTATGGCAGGTAGCAAGTCATTAGGTATCGTATTTTATGGCTTCTTCCTTCGTGAAAGTACTTATGTAATGTAATGCTCTATTCACAAATGAATCGGGGAAAGGAGATTGGAAGAAAATCTTTCCCTTATATCAAATTTTCCAATTATCCTAGAAACAAGGACGTAAATTCTGAGCAAACACATAAACCTGAAAACGTACATTATTCGGCTAGACCATATTTTCCGTAAAAGTGCAGCAGGTAATTTTTACGACCTCGATGTGGTTCCTTTAATCAGCAATAAAAGCCTCCTAGACAGCCGTTTAGCAGTACCACTAAAATGTATTCGAAAGAATTTATTGTTCTTCATACCGAGGCATGAAATGAAGAAATATATGTTAGAGATTATATCATCTAAAAAAGCAATTCTTTGACTTTAAATTCGAAATCCGATAACACTGAATGCGCATTCTGTCTTTCAAGAGATTTCGGATACACCGGGCAAGTCTAAGTTTATGCTTTTAAAATGTTTCGTCATTCATAGCCGAATAATTTAAAGGGAATTCAAGTAATGTCTCATTTTGTGGGTATCCGAATTACACATAATTTACCAATGCCTAATCGAAGCTGACATATTAATTTTAGTAAAGAGGAAACGTAGAGAAATTCGTAAAGAAAACGTAGAAAAAATAAAAAAGCATTAATCCTTGTATTATGGCCTCAGATTTTATACCTAATATGAACATATTTTGATTTCCAACGTACGTATCGTTCAAAGCTTTTCTTCTTCTTCATGTCTCTCAGGCCTTTTAATAGCAGCAAATAAAAAAACTGAAGCAAACTAGCCCCTTTGCTGCGCTGTAAAGAATAATTGAATTAACTATACATCCTAAAAAATTATTTTTTAGCGGAAAAGCTATTTCTGCTTTCTTTCTTAAAAATATATTTAAATTAATAGCTTAATTTGTGCTTCGTAGTGCCATTACTAAATTATCACGAAATTGTAAATAAAATGTAAATTCACTATAAAATGAAAGAAAATAAAATATTCGTGTTATTTTCTTTTTAACATATTCAGTTTTCATATTCATATGTCATAAATGTTTTTAACGCATTCAGAAGACCATGAAATAACATTTTACTGCCTTTACAAATGCCCAAAGTATGTAGCTTTATTTCATGCTGACAATACAATTGGGAAACTTAATTCTTTTGAATTTTATTCTTCCTGGCATAAAATGCATACCAATGTTATATTTGATGTTAATGGATTTCACGGATAATAAAGCTCATTTGAATGCGTCTCAGGTTAAATGCACATTGTTGTTTGGATTAGATTTTTGAAAACAGTTTATTAGATTAAAGCGGAAAAATAAAATCATAATCTAATTCTAAATTCAAAATTTATCCTAATATTTTAAAGCATAAAAATAGAAATGACATTGATAATGTATATAGTTGCAATTAATTTTTTTGGTTTTGGATATTCACTACTCTCTCGGGCAATGTTTCGCTGTGAATACGAAAAAGTAAATGAAATACAATTTTGTCATTGTTTATCTAATATTTTAATTGTAATTAAATATTATCAGACGAATTATTATTATGCTTTATATTATAAGATAATAAAAGGAGAGTTATTATAGGAAAAAAATATAAAAATTTTCGTATACTTTGTTTTTTACAGAGATTACAGGTTTTTATCTTATATAATAGCCCTAAGTCTGTCAATAGGATTTCTATCTATTTCTGGTTAACTCGTATATTTGATTTCATCTCCGTAGAATTTTTATACGCGTAATTTCAAACCTGTTTTTATGAGTGTGTTTATGCAGATCCTTTAAAAAATCGGATATTAGCTGCAATTAGCTGAAATGGAAGAGAACCTGTAATTAACTGAAATGGAAAAAGAATTATGTTTAGTTCACAACTAGCATATGCGATATGTAATTCGCCAGCAAACCACAATCTATTGAAATAATATATTAAAGTGCTGTTTGCATAAAATATAGTACTGAGTTCTCGAGTTCCTGAATATGGCCTGAGTATTTCAATAAAAATTCAAATCAGAAAATGTAACCCAAAAAATTTTAATGAATATAATTTTCAACCAGTCACTTGTGCTTGTAAACTAGTTCTTCTGTATTTCAAAAAGTATCTGATAACATTACGGTACAGATGTAATATAATCCTGATAAACCCCTTATAAAACATATACGTTTTATAAGGTTGGAAGTGATAAAGTTTCTAAGAGATGAAATCGGTATAAGTAAAATAGTTTAGTAAAGTTCGAAGCAATATTTTCTACTGCATTGCATTTTGATATTCGCTTTGATGTTTTACCGTATAGAAGTACAGAGAGAAAACGGCTTCTGACCATAATTCGCATAATGCTTTACAAGTTCCTACATTACATATCGACTATATTCTGCCCTCATCTGCAGAAGGCAAAGCGTGCAGAAATGGACATCATTGCGCCATTAATTTCACACTTTACATTAACATATCGGACATCATGGTATATTGTGTAAGTCACGATGTTCGAACTTAGATTATTCACTATTGAATATAGCATGCACGTCTACTGGTTCAAGCCATGCAAGAACGAATTTTTTAAGTTCTGAGCAGATTCATGTGTAGACAACTAGAAGAATTTTAAGCATTCTTTCTTCACTTAGCATTTCACACTTTGAAAAGATTATGATACATTGTTTTCAAAGTTATTGCTGATCGTGGCATTTAAATACAGGTGTATATACCCATGCTATAAAGAGATGTTATGAAATTTTATCAAAACTCTCATAACAAATCTATAATAATTTCGGTACTGTTCAAAGGTACCTAAATTGTTATAATTATCTTACAAGACTCTTAAATTAATAATTTAGGTACTAATCTAGGTATTTTTAAGTGATTTATATCCCAAAGAAAGGGGATTGAGCCAAAAGAATTTTGTTTCATTTGGATATTAAAATTGTTTTAGTCTCAAACACATAACTGTAAAAATTAAATTCATATGAAAAAAATAAAAGTACCTTTAAAATATATCCAATAGTTTACTGACTCAAAATGAGACCACCGAATATTTAATTAGAAGTCTTACATTTATGTTACGTAACTTATACTAAAACCTAAATTTAATCCCTTTAACCAAGTCTCTCATCTAAATACGCTTTTTCCTATTATTTTATTGCGAATTCTTCAGGAGTGATGCTTTAGCCTATATGAGCCAAATTTAGAAGTTGTTTTATCTGTATCCCAGAATACAAAGGACTCTGAGCACTTTTCTCAACAAAGAGGCGAAGAGCAGTCTTCCTGATTTAAATTTAAAATTGGATGCCACTCACATAACATCACTTAAGTCTCTACTTTGACTGCATAAGATTTCATATACATTGCATGCAAAGCAGTATAACAAGTTTTAGTCAAAACCTATAAAGTTAGTCAAGCAAGGCTATGACTTAGTTTTAGAGCGAAATTGATACCGTTCATTCTAATTTTTTGTCATTTATTTAAATATCTATAAACTGATTGAAGATATATATTAATTTGTTAAATATAAAGTGACATTTAACTTCTAGACCATTAACTGTGGTAATAAATCATTACGCATGCAAAAGGGTCCAAATTTCGTAATCTTGTAATTTAAACTATCATTTTTTTAAAATTTCCAAATTTTATCTTAACAATAATAAATTTCCTAAATTATTAATGCAATCGAAGCTGCAGAATCGGAGCTGAATTATTTTTTACCTGAGGCACAGAGGCAAATGCGCCCTTATATACAATGAAGAGTATCCAACCATTAAAAAAATGGAGAAAATGAAGAAAAGAACACGCGCTTGCATATACACACGCACAGACACACACACACATATATATATAAATATATAAATTTATATGAATAACTCATTCAATATATATATTGAATGAGCTATTCATATAAAATTTAAAGATGTAGATAACTTATATACGAATGCTTTAAGACACGCAAAACGTCTGGAAAAGAGGCAAATCTAGTGAGACTTTAGTTAGTTTTAAATTGTAAGGAAATTTGATTTCGATTAATACCGTTTCAATTAATACCGAGACTCAATGGATTTGTCAGACGAAACGTGTTTGCATGATCTTAGTTAATCAACTTGGTTTGAGGCTTCAAGCACTTTTTCATTGACAAGTTCTACACAGCTTTGAACACAGAAGATTAACAATAATAATTTTTGTGCACGTTTTTCATTTTTCTTTAGTATGGATAGCCTTTTTTTAACATTTTTCAATTTGCTTTATCACTCATGTTGCATAGTGTTTCAGGAATTTTAATAGGATACTAAAAATGTTTTTACGACTTTTACTAGGTTTTAAACTTCCTTTCTTCTTTATATATATGCATATACAAGTAGTTAACTATGCATCATTAAATTTTATAATGTCTGCATCTTTAGATTTTTATATGCATAGTTTATTCATTATTATATTTCATATAATGATACCGACAGAAATTCCTATATTAATATTTAATCACATCTTTATATTTTCACAAAAATGGCACAATGATTTTCATTTCAAAACTGTAAATTATAGTATAAATAGCACAAATACTAATAATATTTAATGTAAGAAATATCGCCCTAATTTTCAAGAATTTTTAATAATTAAATTTTATTTTTTGCTATTCATGAAGCAAAATCATCAATAATTTGTTCAAAATTTATTTCATCGCTTAATTCCGTAGTTCTGTTGAATGCTCATGTTTGAAATAGAAGATCTGTGTTTGAACGAATAGTCGTATTGCCATAAAATGGCTCTGTATGAAGCAAACATGCTGATAGAATGCCCGTATTTGAAAGTTTTTCTTTATCGGGTAAAGATCACATATAATCTTTATTATTTTAAGTGTATTGAAGTTTCTTTCGCCACTAGCAACACCAATTGGCTATGTAAAAGTGTTCTTAATACTGTTTCCAAATTCGGATGCAATTGAACTCAATTGTATTCAGGAATTAATTTTAAATGATCAAAGTTTCTAACTGATTTAAAATAAATAACTGCAGAAATAGCAAGGTTTCTAAAACTGCGAACTTTTGAAAAAATTTCTGTAGCATGTATGTCATTCGGATATTTAAGAACTAGGTTATAAATTGTTTCATTTGAATTTCCTAAATCCAATCACATTAATCTTTCTTCGATAAGAAAATATAAATCGGAAGATATTTCATTTAATTTTTCATATCTTCATTTCACTTATGGAATTAAAACATCTAACACATATTTAGTTTCTAAAATGAATCGGTTATGTCTGTAATTTTCTTATCAACTGATGTTTGACAACTGATGTTTGATTTATTAGCGTTTCCTTTTCGTTTATATTTATCTCTTAAGCTAAATGTTAAAAAAATGTACACTTAGCTGATGTGAAGAAAGACATAATCTCTCTCAATATATTCAGCAAAATTTGTAACTATCATTTTAAGCGATATTCCTGATTTCGTAAATTCTTATTAGAAAATTTTGCTTAATAAATTCTATGCTCTTCATTTTCCATTAATGCCCGTGTCCACTACTGGCCGAAAATGGATAATATTGGAATGTTGTCATCGTACTGCTCATGGTCAAGGGGCTAATCCCATGTGTAACTTGAATACGGGGCAGCTCCTGTAGAGTATTCTCCACGAACGCATCCTTCGCTCCCGCGTGGTTTACTATATAATATACACTCACGTTTGTGAAAATTGCAACACCATGAAGGACTTACGCAAGTGAGCTGAAATTTTCAGGAAATGCAAAGTAGCGCATGATATGCAAATGATTAGAATTGCAAATCCGTAGCGCATGCGTATGCTGAGCAGCGCCCTCTGAACGGCTGATGGATCCGAATAAATAGACGGCTGTAGCGAGGCGTGTACGGTTATCGGTGGTTATCTGCTAGTGGTAAACGTTAACTCAATCTGTACTTATGCCTCGTCGACGAAAGAGAGCGAGATTTGAACAACTTACAGAGTTTGAACGAGGGAGAATCATCGGCCTTCGTGAAGCTGGATTGTCGTATCGTGCAGTAGCCTCTCGTGTGCAGCGTAACAGCAGCACAGTGATGCGCGTTTGGAAGCAGTGGACGGACGAGTGTCGGACAACTCGGAAATCCGGGAGTGGACCCCGAAATGTGACGTCAGCTCGCGATGATAGACACCTGGTCCGCATGGCGCGGACGGACCGTACAGCTTCCTCTAGACAATTGGCAGCACTGTGGTCAATAGCTACAGGTGTTTCATTGTGTGCTTCATCAATTCGTAGACGTCTGCTGCAGTGTGGACTGCGCGCACGGACTCCTTTATACAGGATCCCCCTAACGCACGACCATCGCCGCCTGCGGCTACAATGGGCCAATCAGCATAGAGACTGGCGTGCTGATTGGCAGCATGTCGTGTTTTCTGACGAATCCCGCTTTAATTTGTGGTACCATGATGGCCGCATTCGTGTCAGACGCTATGCCGGTGAACGCCACCTTCCGGAGTGCATTATCGAACGCCACAGTGGACGAACACCCGGAGTTATGGTCTGGGGCGCCATAGCATATCATAGACGATCTCAATTGCTACGAATTGTGGGCAATCTGAACAGCAACCGGTATATCCGTGAAGTTCTACAGCCCGAAGCTGTTCCCTTCCTTCAAAGCTTGCCAGGCGCTGTATTTCAACAGGACAATGCCCGCCCTCATACTGCTCGGATTGTTAAATCCTTCTTTGCAGCGCAGCAGGTACAGCTTCTTCCTTGGCCTGCGTGTTCCCCGGATATGTCGCCAATTGAACATGTGTGGGATGTCATTGGTCGGCGTCTTGCTCGTGATCCTCGTCCTGTTGCGTCTGCAGACGAACTTTGGGTACGCGTACAAACGATATGGAATGCTCTTCCTCAGTCAGACATTCAAACTTTGTTTGACTCCATGCCACGTCGTGTAGCAGCACTTATTGCGGCGCGTGGTGGCCACACAAAATACTGATTCTGATCTCTTGTTCTTGTTTGTTTGCTTTGAACATTTAATCATTTATTTGTACCACTACCACTCAACTGTGTATTAAATTGCATTCAATTATGACGATTCCTTCTTGGTGTTGCAATTTTCACAAACGTGAGTGTATTAATAAACGAATCACTCTTTAATGTTCATAAACTTTTAATCAGTCAAATGATTCTTTGTTGAAGGAAAGGCTTATTTGAGCTTGAGCAGAACATTTTACTCCAGGTAACTCTGGTTTAAATAATCGTCATGAGATAACGTTTTATAGGTTGTCTTTCTTATTATATGCCTCTTCACTACAAGTATAATTATAAAATTAATAAGATTTAGTTTTCTTCATACATTTCCTTTACTTTTACCTCGCCTCATCAGTTAACTCAAGGAGCTTCATTGTGTTAAGTTTAAAGAATAGGATAGGTGTTTCTAATTAATGTTTTTCGCATTAACGAGAAAGTTTGACACTTAATTGATATTTATGTTTCAATTTCAGTTTTTTAAATCTTTATATGATCAGTTTTATCGAGTTCATTTATTTCACTTTCTTCTCTTTCCAATTTTTCCGAAATTGTATCCCTTAAAATATCTTTATAAAAATATACCTTTCTTTATGTTATTTTTATATCGATTACCTTTAACTCAACGGGATGAAATTAAACTTTTTTAAACATGCCGTTTTGTAACAATATTATTTATATCAGAATTAGCCTAGAACGGTTAGTCTTAAAATTTCCTAAAATTTTCCAAATGCTAAACTATTGTATTACTTTTAAGTTTAACATTACTAATTTACTCATGGGGGCCATGATCGTACAAACGCAATACTAACGTTGCTAGAGTAATCATAACAACCTTAACTAATACACTGCGAAAAGGTAAAAGGTGTGACATACATTGAAAACAAAATATTAGCATTTGCAAGATGTTTGTGTATTAAACAAGTATAGTAATCAAAACCATATCAATCATATCATCAACAAGTGTAACATTTCACATTTTTGGATTAATTTCATTTCGCGTTGTGTTACAAGATTTGACAAAACTCGTCCAATAAAATTTTATTTTAAAATTGGTCCAGTGTCCTAAATTACAAGTAAAACAAACAAATTTACGAAAATTAAAGCTTAACATTTATTTGGAAGTGAACAATAAATTTCTGCAACATTTTTATACATTCTAGAGGTGTGTGACAGGTGAGTTTCAGGTGTTTTACAGAGAAGCTGGTACTAAACTTTACATACCTTTTCTATACAAATTCATCTAAAGAAAGGGGGGGGGCGCCCTCAAAAATTTGCTTGATACAAAGCTGCTCCATTTCGTGGTTACAATTATGAGCTTAAGTCTACGTTTTGAAACCAGGGTATGATAAAGAGAAAAAAAAATACATTTTAGTGGATACTATAGGAAGGAAAACTGGTCCTTCCGCCCCTTCAATCTTTAGGCATGGTCCTCCATGCACTTCCAACCCTCGGTTGCTTCCTCTACGAAAAAAAATCAGGAAGCCATTTTTTTCTCACTCAGGTAAAAGCTCGATGTCTTGCTTCTCATCTGTTTACGATTCCCCCTTCTCGAACACCGCTTCAGGCTCTTTTTCTTCTTTTCGCCAGCCCCCGGCTTGGCGATGCTTGATGTTCCAAAAGTCGCCAAATGTTAGGCAACCCTAAGAAGAGTAACCATGGCAGAAGGTTGAAAAGTCTTCAGAGGAAAACCGAGGTTAGCGAACATCTCGTAACTCGAAAATTTTCCGTTCAGAGCATGGGGTCAATCAACTATTCTCCCCAATGAAATAAGCACATTCTAGACAGTAGCCTCGAGCAGGGTGTCACTCTTACATGGGTGGAAGCCTAACGGACTCCAAGTCACCCTCGTGACAAAACCCCTGCGCAGCACAAATACATACAAAAAAAAAACATTAGAAAGAGGGTGCAAAAATGAGTTTTTGGCTAAGGAATTCCCAGACAACTGTTTGCCTTAGATAAGCATTCTGAGAATCGGAAAGAAATATCTCCAGGGAATTTCGAAATCAAGTCTATAAAAAAATTGGCTTGTGAAAATGAATCGCAAAAATCTGGCATTTGATTAATTAAATTAAATTAAACGCCGAAGAATGTTTCTACATTTGAAATATAATAATTACACAGCTAAATTCATGTTTCTTAAGAACGTTTCTACAGTTGAAATCTAATAATTACACAGCTAAATTTATGTTTCTTCAACACCAGAAACGACTTTACCACCCGAGTCAGAAAATATGGATTCAAAAATTTACCAGAAGGAGGAGTAGGTTAAACAAAACTTATTAAACTTTATACCGCAACTAGTGTAATAGCAAAGAACTTCAAAATTAAAGTAAAAATGACCTTAAGGGTCAACCCAACCATAAATTAAACAACAGTATAAAACCCAAGTTAAGATCTTGAGTTTAAGAACAAAATTAAAGGGTTAACCAAACAACACTTAAAGGATAAAAGAAAAATTAACACAAGCAACTTAAAATCAGAGTTAACCAAAACTGCCGTTTAAAAAATTAACAACAATTACTTTTCAACAGAGAAAATTAAAATCAAACTAATAAAATCAAATTAATAACTTCCATTACTGATAACTGAATTAAGATAAGCATTACAATTAAGATAAGTGTAACTTCAATTAAGTTAAGTATGTATTACATAGTTACTTCTTTTTATTAGTTCGAAACTAAACAATTTTTTTTCCAATTATTACAAGCAATAAAATAACTCAAAAAAGAAACGTTATTTCTTACCTTATATATCTACATTCCAGTTTTGACAAAAACTAACATACAAATAGGTGTCGGCTCTTTAATCTGTCCTGTAATACGGGTAACAGCTCCAGAAATAAACGTAATAAAACCAACATTACAGCAACCGAACAGTACATACCGAACAGCAAGATAAAATCTCCAGATATGTTTCTCATTCAATAATCTTTGCTAATTAAAACGAAGAGTAGTTATATATTATCCCGTCAACCATGAAAGATGTCTAACATCGAGCCACGAAAGCTGACGGAAATCCTCCCCGAAAGCTGCGCTAGTCTTTCGTGTGGAATTCTGAAGAAATTGACGCCTCTTTGTTTAATAAACAATCAGTACATAATTCGCTTGATTTTTGAGCTTCATAAGAAAAGCTTTACGATTTCTGTAACTTTATTAGGCCCTCCGGTTTTATCGGAAGTACTTTTTAGAAGGCTATGAGAACAAATTAGAGTGTAACGGTTCCAATCGATTACCGTTTTGTTGGTCATATTCAGCTGACCATATCGTGTCCATAAATGCCCATTTTGTTTATGGTAGGATCAAATAATTTTGAAAATAACCGACTGCTTTGTTCTGTAAAAGGCAGATCCCAACTTTTAATCATGTTTTTCAAAATGCAAGAAAAGATATAGCAATAACAGGTAATTTACATGTTATTTATAAAACAAAAGTTGGCTTATCAAGAATCACGAGAAGTTACTTTAACTAAAGCTCAGATACTATCAGTACGTTTTTACGCGATACTTATACATAACTGGCACTAAATCGCCCTTCCTGGAGACAGTGTCGCGATCGACGGGATAATATATAAGTACCAAATGATATAAAAGATTGATAATACGATTTTTTCATTTTAAAACATCCTCTTTTATTCTCTCAATGCTCTTCCAATGGGCCTTTATACTTTAGGTATGTTGCAACAAACTATAGGTGTCATACGTATACTTGTTTTCAGACGTCGAAAAGTTTGTTGTGGCGAAATAAAAGTTATAATCCAAATGAAAGAATGATTGTACAGAAATACTAATGTCGGCAAAGTGGTACTTCCTAAGCAAATCTAGTGCATGCAGTTCATTACAACAACCATAAATTAAAATTCAGTGCGTTAAGTAGTAAATTAATAATGTTAATCCATCTCTTAATTCAGTTGATTTGTTTAAAAGTAATGAAAACGATGCAATAAAAATATGTATTAAAGAAGCATAACTTCGGAAGGGTAATAAAATATATAAAATAATTTATATTTAAATAATTGTCCTGTTAACTGTATTTACACTACTCTGCGTCAAATATAAACTGACAGGTGAAATCCTAAGCGAGAAGAAAGCTACGAAAGAAGATTAATGCAAATCATATAGTTGATCAAATGAAACAAAGAATAGCAGTAGTACTACGAAAGCAATTTTGTTAACTTATTTTAAATAGTGTTTGTAAAAGTATGCTACTTTAAATGCATTCGAATGCATCTTGACGTATTTTAAAAGTTAAACTATCATAATTTTTAAGAGAGATTTCTGACTTTCCAGGCCTAATTTTGTTCCTCGTTTAGTTATGCACCTTAGGCAAATGCCTCACTTGCCCAGATTTGGTTCTTACTTTCCTAGATATTCTGACAGTAGCATACAATGCAGCACGATATGAGTATTTTCAGATAAAGAAAGTTCTAGTAAAGAAAAGTATTACTTTGAGGACAACAAAGAAACTTTGTATTACCTTTTTTCACCATAAGTGATAATAACCAGTCATATAAACAATAACGGTAATATTCATGTGAAGGATAAAATCTTATGCCTACTTGTGGCCAAGTATGTAAAATCACTGATTGCTTTGTTATCAGCTAAAATGAAATTCTTACTTTAAAGTAGAGAATTTCGTAAAGACTAAGGCAACTTCAGCAAAGAATTCCTCTACTAAATCTACTATTTTTGCCTTGCTTGATGCTATCAAATATTTATGTACAATAAAACTTTTGCTTCAGGAGTTTGTGTTTTATCACATGTTTCATACTATTTATAGTATTTCTTTTTAATGTGGCATTGTTGGATTGCGCACTCACGACGCCATTGTTCCGTACCGTAAATTGCGGCACCAACGTTTTTTACTAAAATTTGGGAGTGCTAAGACAGTAATCAAATCATTAAGGAATAAAGTGATGGCACCCCGAATCAGTTGGTACGAGTGTGAGCTAAAGGGGTAAAACCCGTAAAGAATCATTAAGAGAATTTAACCTAAATAACACAAACAAATCATCTTAATTCTCGAGTACCTAATACCAGAATTTCTGAACATTTTGCGTTGTGTTTAACAATCAACAATGTAAGAGTCAAGGAAACACTGTTAAGCAAATAAACATAAATTCAGTCAACACTTCTTAATTTGAAATTACGTTCAGAATTTATTTAGAACTAAGCATATGCAAAAATCAGATACAAATTAGACTAAACTACTCTTCCCCGGGAGGTAAGGAATTAAAAAAAAAATTAATAGAAATTACTATTTTTTAACGTTAATAAACTCACATTCAACAAAAATAATGTACAAGAAATAATTTACAAGAATGCTATTATTTAGAAAATTAATTTAACCGGTAAATCTATTAAGGATTAATTCATATTGCACTGTTACACAAAATTTTACACCTTTGTTTTCCTTTTTTGAAAATTTCAAATGAGACCATTAATTCGGCAGGGTTTGGTATAATATTTAGTATTTTTTTAAATCAAATATTTAGTAATATTTAGTATATTTAGTATTTTTTAAATCACAATATTACGCAGAATTCTGACGCAATGCCATTTTCTCGCCGCCCGAGTTAAATGACGAAAAGTGAAGAACAGACCCTAAAGTTTTCTTACAAACTCCATCACAAAAAATGAATACCTTAATTAAATAATATAACCGTTGTGTAGTCGATTTTTAGAATAAGTGATACAAGTAATACTTGATGTAGTAATTGCCTATACAACAGTATTTAGACAAGTATAACCCGTAGAGAATGCAGAACAGCGCTTTCAAAAGTATGCGCTTTTGTTCAGTTGAAATCTTAAGGTTTGTCGAAAATGATGCAAAATGTAGTTTCAGAAGATTTTAAACATAACCTTTTCCAAATTTAGAAAAACAGGTACTGTTTAGAAAAAATCTGAAATTAAGCAAGAAAGGCAAACTTAGTAACGCATAAAATTTGAATACAACTCTATCTATTTTGAGTAAAATCAGACACGTTTTCCAGTGTTTAAGGAGCAAAAATATTTTGCCATTTATGTTTCTGAAGAAGAGCTTGTATGATCGCCCACGAAATCGAACGAGTTTATTAAAAATTCTACGCCAAAAAAGGTTTGCTGTTTTACTTAATTTAAAATTTTGCACTGGCGTATCTCTTTTCCATTTGATTTTGTGCTATCAACAGGCATTTCTTTTTAAATTTATTTCTTTAGCTTCCTTGAAGCTCTCTTTTTTCGCTATTCTACTTTGATATTGAATTCTTTTATTCTCGAAAATTAGGGAATTTTTCCTTGAGGCGTAACATATGTTTCTTGGTTAATTTTTTTAAGTTAAAAAAAAGAGTCCTGGACTGTTTCTTCGTATTCTTTAGTTCAGTTTACACTTCCCTGTCCCTATTTAATGCATTTGTGAAGCCTGCAGGCATCAAAGACTACTTTGGAATATAATGGTCACAGTATTCCTATAAGCAAAGTAAATGTTTCAACTGATTCTTGATTGTGAGTTGAAACAAATCGAGAATCGTTTCAGTTTTCACTTCCGCAAGCTTTCGAAAAGCTTTCCAATATGTCCTTAGTTGGCATGATTTTGGGCGAACATGAGTATTGAATATTTGATCTTAAGGCCGATGTACGATATTCTTTGCACCACCACAGCCAGATGTTTTAAATGCTTACCCCAGGCGTTGACAATATAGCTATATCATCAAAGTACGGAGTAGTATATGTCTTACAACCCTGACGAAGTTAGCATTTGTGCTGTGCGACCTTTTAAGCCCACATTGCATCCCCATACGAATATTAGTGATGGAGGACATTACAAACGCGTCGAGCAGCTGTGTCTTTAGGCTTACCATTTCAAATACATGCTTTATGATTCAAAATTAGAAAAATCTTTCTTTTAGCATAGTTAATATGGTACTAATCAATAATCAAACTAGCCCACAAACGTAGGACATAAGCATGTAATTCTCCATAATTATTAATACGTGCATATGCTTGTAAACACTTAAAAGGAATTAAATACACAATAGTAAATATCTCCTAGAAAATTATCAATTTCAGTATCTAATAGCAGTTAGCAAATTTTCCTTTGGCATATTAATCAATTTTCAACTGGCAAGTTCATTTAATTAAAGCCAAGTATGTAGGAAATCTGTCAAAAAAGAGATAGGTTTGGGAAGGGCATTTTAAAAGAAAGCAAATCAGTTTTACATCACACGTGTTAGAAACCAAGAAAATTTGATATACATGAGGGACAGAACTTGGATCAAAGTGTTAGTTTTGGGAGGCTTTAGCCACTGAAGCATAAATCAGTATTTTAGCTTAAAATAGAAATATAGGGTAATATTTGCAATTTTTGCATTATTCTCTAAATTCCAGAACCAGATTTCTATAACACTAAATTAATCTGATTAAAATAGTAATAATACATGAATATCATACAAAACATAAAAATAAAATCATTTTGGAAATTTTTGAACTTTTGGAAAAGAAAGTAGTAATTTTGGCTTAATTTAGTTCCATTGAATCTCATTAGAATTTATCTTAGCCATTATCTTTTCCAAATTTTACTTTACAAAACTTTACTAAACTATTTAAGAATTTAAACATACAACAGTAACAGGATATAAATTCTAATTAAGCTAATGCAGATTAGAAATCCTGCATGGAATAATATATCCTACATAGCTTCCTGGTAATATTTGTAATATATTCCGAACATTCTTCACTTCACCCTCTAAACAAATTTTTAAATTATGATACTTCATCAAAGCATTTCATGTCTATTAGAACAAAATATCATTCACTGTATAAGGTATTTCTCCCGCCTTCTTCGCATGCCTTCGTGGTGTAGTGGTCAGCCTGCTCGGCCCGTATTCGGTAGGTCCGTCGGTCCGCATTGCTCATTTTTCTTCTCTCCTGCTTCTAAATAACCTAATGACTGTGCGATGGCGCCCGAACTAAAAAAGGTGGTGGATAATGATTCTCCACCACCAGGATTTGGCGATTGGGTCCTCTAATCCCCAGTCACCCTTTAAAAAGGGAGTATATAAGGTGTTTCTCCCGCCGTCTTCGCATGCCTTGGTGGTATAGTGGCCAGCACGCTCGGCGCGTACTCGAGAGATCCGTGGTTCGAGTTACGGTGAGGGCATTGCGCATTTTTTCATGTCTCCTACTACGAAATAACCTAATGTCTCTGTTATCTCTAGAGAGCCAATGTTTTAATTTTTGAAGTCCAGTGTGGTTCTTTTTCGGATAACGGCATAGACTATATGTTAAAGTTATGGTAATATTACCATTTGAAGACAACTGACTATTGTTTTAATTGTGTTATCATTGTTTTTCTTGGGTTCCTTTTTATCATTTTCATAATACAAATTTTAATTAGTTATAATTTAATAAGTGTTAATTAATGAGTAGTGGGAAAACCCATATTATAGGTATTTAATGAAAATGTCTAATACAAATGCTACGCTTTCTCCGGCACAATCAATAGTTTCAATTTGTGGATCTTCTTATTGTTCTATTAAAGACTTCGCAACAGAGAAGGCTCCTGGGAATCATCTGGCTTTCAATTAAAGACTTCGCAACAGAGAAGGCTCCTGGGAATCATCTGGCTTTCATAAATGAATCTTGTGACGGAATTGTAACGTTTTTGGTTGATGCAAATGCCAAACAAAAATTAAATAACAAGGACACAGCGAAGCTTAAAAAATTTGTAAATAACATTAGATCACATTCTAATAAGAGAGAACTGTATCTGGCCCATTTAGAGGGTTTTAATGCTAGTTTGAAAGAAAGGATCTCGATATTAGAGGACAAGAATTCTTCCTTGGAAAAGCGCTTACTGCAATTGGAGATAAAACTAAACCATATAATTAAACTTAACGTTATTCCTGCTAACCAACGCTCGGAGACTTCGACTGAGCAACAAGTTATTAAGTCCCAGCTATTGGAGGGACCTGATAAAGTCCCTTCAGAAAGTTCTTCTGTAGAAATATCGAAACATTCCCTGAACATTCCAAGGATAAAGAAACCTCCGATTCAGCAGAATTTTATTAATAAAGGCTAAGGATTTAAGCAGAACACCAATTAGCATAAAAAATCAATTGGTACAGAGTATTAAACCACAGAAATTGGGCATCAGTATTCAACAAGTTCGTCCTACAAGGACAAATGAAATTTTGGTTCGCTGCAAAGAGGAGGAACAGTTGGAAACTTTAAAAAAGGCTATTCTAGAGAACGCAGATCTGAAGGAACATTTGGACATTCGAATACCTAGAGCTCCCAGAGAAACATTTATTGTTTTTAGTGTCCCACAGGATACCACTTCAGACGAATTACAAATAGATTTTCAAGAGCTTTTACCTACAGCTGAAAAGAAATTCGTTTTTCCCAGGGAATTTAGACCAAGACAAGACGGTACGTGCAATTGGCTGGTTGAGGTGTCTTCAGACCAAGCCAATTTTATAAAAGCCTACTTGAGGATCTACATTGGATTTGCATATTGCCTTTTTAGAGAATTTTTTAAGGCAACTCGTTGCTATAATTGTCAGGCCTTTGGCCATTTAAGTAGAGTCTGCAAATTCCCTCCAGCCTGTGCAAAGTGCGCGAAAGGTCATGTCACTCAGGACTGTTCGGAAAGTTTTGAAAACTGTGCTAACTGTTCCCTCTCAAACACAACAACCAGTACAGAGTACGATACCTGTTACAAGGCTAGCTCTTCTCAATGCCCGTTATACACGCAGGAGCTCTCACGTTTCAACAAGAAGAAGAAGCAACAGGCTCAATTAACAACTTACTAATTCAAAGCTCTTCGCGACTCAACTGCGTTCAAGTTAATTTTCAGCGATCAAGAGCAGCCACTTTATATTTCTTGGACCTTCATGATTACCAACAAAATTCAGCTTTCTTTACTACAGGAGCCCTATGTTAAAGGCGGAAAGATAATTGGCACACCAAGCACTAGTAAACTTTTCTTCTCTGGATCCCTAAAAGCGTTAACAATATCCAATGGACCTTTAAACCCTTTCTTTGTTGCTAAAACGTTAGATGTTGTGACAATTCGTTTACAGTTTTTTAGCACAGCTATCAATATCACAAATGTTTATTTTCCGCCAACGGGTGAACTCGACAGTAATTTAACCGAACTTCGCTCTCACCTTTCTTACAGCTGTCATTTACTCATCGCGGGTGGTTTTAATGCTTCGAGTCCACTCTGGGGTGGAAATCAGGAAACTAATAGAGGCGCAAAAGTGTTAGATTTTATTTCAGAAGCCAGACTGTCTGTTCTTAATTCTACCGACTCGGAGCCAAAGTTTCTAACGGAAAGAGCCAGGGGTTCGCCTGACTTAACTTTGGCTTCTTCCTTGTTAGCGAACTTCATAAAAGATTGGGAGGTCCTAACAGATATATCTGTTAGTGATCACCAACCCATCTCCTTTTCAATCGGTGTTTCAAAAGATTATTACATAAAACAAAGGTTTAAGACCTCTTATGGTGGACATGCAAAATTTCTGAGACAACTTCGTCCAAATGTTCCTCGTATAATAGATGTATTTTGACTCAAGTAACTCTAAAGAGGATCTGGAAATAAATTGTGACTTTTTTATAACTACCTTGGTGGATGCAGCTAAGACTTCATATAAAATTAAAAATTTACGAATTAAAACTACTACATCTTAGTGGAACGAATTGTTAACAGTGAAAAGAACAAAATCCGTGCATTGCGGAGGCGCATGCAGAATGCAAGAGATGAAGTTAAGAAGCTATCTTTTATGAACGCTTATAACAGAGAACTGGCGCAATTCAAAAGATTAATTATACGGACAAAAACGAGTCGTAGAAAGCTTTTTGTGCTACAATTACTGATCCTTATGAAATAACACAAAAAATTGCAACGAATAAGGTTATAGACCGCTCCAATTACCAGTGGAGGTCGCACCGAATTGTTGCACATTGAGAGAAAAATTTGAAGCAATACTAAATGAATTATTGCTCCCGGATCAAACAACTGATGACTCTGAAACACATAAAAAAGTTAGAGAGAAATTTCTTAAACAGAATTGGTCTTCAAGAGCAAGTGACCCAGCTGTACTGGAACTTGAGGAGTTGGCTAATATAGTTCGTTTCTTACCGTTAAAGAAAGCTCCTGGACCTGATTGGTTGGATAATATTATTATCAAGGTCATTTTTAAAGATTTTCTCCAACGACTTCTGTCATTATTTAGAGCGTGCTGGAAATTAGCTTTATTTCCAAGGCCAATGAAGTTAGCTAAAATTGTTCTATTTAGTAAAAAAGATTAAGACCGCTCACTTTTATCTTTCTACAGACCAGTTAGTCTTCTTTCGTCTTTGAACAAACTTTTAGAAAACTAATCCTGAACAGATTAAATTATTTTTTGCTTGAAAATAAAATTCTTAGTGATCTACAATTCGGTTTCAGGAAAGGGATCTCAACGGAAATGGCAGTACAAAATCTAATGAACATAGTTAAAAACAATAAAGAAAGAAATAGACATACACTAATCATTTTCGATAGATATCCGCGGCGCTTTTGACTCAGTCTGGTGGCCGGATATCTTGGATGCTTTGGATTCTGGAAACTGCCCAATTGAGATTCTAAATTTAATTAGAAATTATTTAGATGCTAGACACATTCAATTAATCCTTGACAACGAAGTCTACTCTAAGGATCTGCAGAGAGGTTGTCCACAGGGCTCATGTTTAGGGCCTACTCTATGGACTTTGGTTGCTAATTTAGCGTTTCATTTGTTTGAAGATTTCGAACAGGTAACACTACAGGCTTTTGCAGACGGCTTTTTATTGATCATTTCAGGAGTTAAAGAGATTGAACAAAGAGCACAAAATGCAGTTAATAAGTTTGTAGAATAGACAGATTTACACAAATTAAGAATTTCAGAGGAAAAAACCACTATGTTATTCATCGGTCGAAAAGGTAAAATGCGTAGAAATCCTTCTGTTAAAATTAAGGGAATGTCTATCAAATGTAAAAACACTTTAAAATATTTAAGCTTCACAATAAGTAATACACTCTTTTGGATTCCACATATTAAAGAGCTTAAGCAAAAATGTGCATTGCTAACAAATAGCATGACAAAAACCATGGGCTTAAACTGGGGCACTCCCGCTAAGGTGTTGCGTCTTTGGTACAAAACAATTACTCAAAGAATTTTACTATACGGAGCATCCATTTGGGGCTTGAATATGACCAAGAGCATGTGCAGATTATTGAACTCAATTCAGAGACGTCAATTGTTACTGGTTACTAAAGGTTATCGTTCAACTTCGACAGCCTCCCTGCAGATCCTGGCGGGTATTCCTCCTTTGGATCTGCAGGCACAAAGAGAATCACTTTTGGGTAGAGTGCTTAGACTGAAATTAGATACAACATTATGGAATAGACTTTACTTGACAAATGACTATGAATTGAATTTGCTCCATCAAATTGGTCATCCTGCCTTTTTAAATCTGCAAATGGCGGTTAAATTAAATTATGAGGCTCCAGCAGCCGGTGACATGGCTATTTTTATAGATGGTTCGAAAACAGAACAGGGCACAGGGTGTGCCTACTGTGTCTTCAGAAATAATCACAGGGTTCATATATGGACTAGATGACTGGAGGATAGGAATACTGTTTTCCAGGCTGAACTTTCAGCGATTAATGCTGCTCTTTCATATACTAGACAGAATTTTTCGGGACCAGTAAAGATTTTCAGTGACTCGTTTTCTAGTTTGCAGGCAATTTTGGACATTTCTAATACTAATCCGGCTGTTCAAGTCATCCAAGAAAAATTATTAAAATTTAATATAGCTGAAAGACCAATTCTTACCTGGGTGCCAGCTCATGTTGGCATACTGGGTAATGAAGAAGCTGACACTTTGGCTAAGTCAGCTGCCAATGATCCTAATCGTAATGAAATTTCGACAAAACTACCTGCCTCATGTTTGAAAAAAGAAACCTTGAAAACATTAATTATGAAATGGCAGGACACATGGACTAGCGAATCTACAGGAAGAAGGGTTTTCTCTTTTTTTCCAAAAGTCTCACTTTGTCAAGGCAGCCTATCAAATTATCATACTCAATTCTTCTCCGGTCACGAACCCTTCAATTCATATCTTTATCGTTTTGGACTTGGTGACACTGACCTTTGTACTTGTGGGATGTTGGGAGATCTCGACCACTTTCTTTTTCATTGTGAGCTTACTAGTAATTTTCATATAAAAAAACCATCAGACCAGCATAAAACTAAATGGGCAGAATTATTATTAAAAAATTCTAGTGAAACAAAAAATTCTTGGAAATTAACCAAATTTGTCAAAAGGTTAACTCGGGTATCAGTAGGTCATATTAATCTGCATATTTCCCGACAATGGGATTTTTGTATCTATTTTGTGAGATTATTTTTTAGGCTGTAAATGGATATATCTATTGTTTGTTGAATACTCTGGTGTTCCATGGCAATGTTTTGTTTGTATATCTGAGAGAATTCTTATTTAATGTTATATGATTATTTGGTTAGTGATTTATTTATTTATTTATTTATTTATTTTTTGTATTAGTATGATAACTCTGTATTTGTAAACAATTGGTTGACTTTCTTCAAAATCATGTTGCACTTTGATTTTATCATATTTTGAGCATTATGCTTCTTTAATTTAGGTCTTAGAGACATTATTAATATTGATGTAAATTTTATTCTCTTTTACAGTAGCATTGATCAAAACTGTTTATTGGTAACTGGTATCTGACTGTTGTTATTACTTTGAATCTTGATTATAGTTACAAATTACAATGGTTCTTTAATCCTGATACTGTGAAGGTTAATGTTCTATAGTGGATATTACAGTATTGTCGGATTTTACTTTATCTTGTCTCGAAACATTTTGACATTGTCAGACACTGTCATTTTAATTTTCGACTTCAATAGATGCTCTTGTGATTTAATTTTAATTTTATGGGTTATTCTGTCATACTGTATTCGGAAATTTAGTTGAATTATTATACTTGTATTTATAAATGTTAATGTACAGTTTATATAATATTGGTAAGTGTTTATACTTAATTTTGTTTATACGTTAATATTAGTCTTATGTGTCTTACTGTCATACTGTTTTAAGAATTGTATTATAATTAGTTGAATTAATATACTTGTATTTATAAATGCTATTGTACAGTTTTTATTGCTAATTTTGTTTTTACTTTGCAGTGGTTATCTATGTTTGCAGTGAAATTGCTTTTGCTGTCAGTTTTGATATTTGCATTTTTGATTGAGGTATTTTACTTAACCATGACTTCTTATTCCTAATGGAATTGAACAGTAAAGAAAATAATATTTTTATGATCATTTAGTTTATTATTATTTTATTAATTTAAGGTTGAATTTTATATACTGCATTGGTTTTGGTACTTAGATCCTATAAGATAACACATACTGTCGATTTATATTTTATAATGATTATCCATGTTTCTACCGTTAAGATTGAAGTACGTATACATTTGTTGTCGGATTTGATTTTCACATATCACATTTATTTTTTATCACTAGTATATTACGGTTGCATTTAAAATTTTGTATTAGCTTCGGTACTTGGATCCTATAAGATAACACATAAAATAAATTTGTAAATTCTGTACACAATTCTACCTTGTTTCATATTTCAGATTCTATTGTTATGCACTGTGAATTCGTAATTGTATTAGATTTCTATAGCATTTTTAGATTTAACTTGCCTCTGTTAAAGCTATTATTACCTAGAAGGTTTTGATCGAAATCTTGCATGAAATATGGAAATTAGTTAAATCAGTATACTTGTTTTTACAACTGTTATTGTATGGTCTTCTTGCCAATTTGGTGTATATTTTGCAATGACTTGGTAAGTTTCTACAGCTAAGATTGAAGTACATATACCGTTGTTGTCTGGTTTGATTGTCACAATTATGATTGAAGTATTGTACTGAACGACGATTTTTAATTATTAATAGTATTGAACAGTTAAGGAAATGTTCTTGCTGTAGGCATTTGGCATTTGAGTATTGTTATTTTATTATCAGTCTTTATTTTTTTCTTAAATTTGTAGCATTCATTATTTTAATTAACCAAATTATTTTTAATTTTAACTTTCCTATCGATATCTCAAAGTTTCAGTTGCTGCCCGAATTTAGCGCGAGCGAGATATTTATGCAAATCGCATATATCTGTTAGCAGTTTAAAAGGCAGGAGTTAACGAGGGGAAAATCAGAGTCTTGGATTTATCGCCGTAAGGCTGGGCGCGAAGATTTCCTCTGTCTACTCTGTCAATTCGCCTTCGTAGGCAAATTGCAATTACTAGTGCTTGCTAGTGAAATTCGCATTTATTGCATTTCACTAAGAGTTAGGCTTCCCTCGCCGTCCTACTTAAGGTTAAGTTAGGTATTTGAATTTGTTAACACATTTTATTTCATATTATTTTAGTTCAGCCCAAGTAGTGGCTTACTCTCAAGTTGGAGAATTGTAATTATTTGAATTAAAGGGTCACTTTAAACCCTCCTTCTGACTTTGTAGTTCTTCAACACTAAAGGACATAGCCTAGATTTGCTCACTGTCCTCCACATAGGGTTTCACAGCTTATGCACAGTAAGAAGATTAAGAGATTTAAGGAGAAACCTTATATTGGCGCCCGAACAGAAGAAATGATGGAAGGAAGTTGGAATATGCCAAGTACATCCCAAAATACAGCTGCAATGCCTGATGGATTTGGATTCATAGTGGAAACCATCAGAGCAGCCAGGAAGCCGGCAGTAGTTTTTGATGCCAGAGGACCTGTGAACACAGTCTTGGAAAAGTTAGAAGCGCATTTTTTGCTGTATCCAGTTCCGGAATATCAGAAGGTTATATTAGCTACAGGAGCATTGAGGGGCCAAGCATCGAACTGGTATAAGTGCATCGGAAAATGTCTGCTGGGAGAACCAGGAACGCCGACTTACACTTACGAAAATTTCAAACTAGCAATTTTGAGAGCGTTTCCTGTGGTTAAAGACCGTGCCAAACTCGAAGCCGAATTGTTTAGCATTATACCAACAGCGGGTGGATGAACTATCGGAATTTATTTTGAGAAAAATACAAGTCTTTAAATTATTGTATGGTACGAGGCCGGACATGGAGATTATCCAGATAATCCTGCCCAGATTGTCACCATCTATATAAGATTTCATGGAGCTAAGAAATCCCGTGACCTTGGACAAGCTGTTTGAACTCGCCGTGCAATTCGAGAGCCGGCGAGCGGCCGAAAATCAACGAAGGCAACCGTATGAGCAGCGGCCGCAGGGGAATCAGAATGCCGAAGGAAGAAATAGACGATGGCCGAGAACTACTGGTACCAGTCAAAATACCAGCAGTCAACCGCGCCAAGTACAGAGCCAACAAAATAATCCCAACTACGGAAGAAAATCATTCACCCCAGACAG
>KK119699.1:0-20988 GCA_000611955.2 Stegodyphus mimosarum
GATAACTCATTAGGTAAACTATTTTTTGTTTTCTCAGTTTCTAAGTACATCTTTAAGTAAGTTAATCGTTTTGAGAATTTTGTTACATTATAAATCTAGCTTACATATAATATTTTTCATCTTGGACTATTTTTGTACCTTCTATTTTACTTACCATCGCAACTTCGTTCTCTTGCAATGGAAGAAAAACATATGTGAACAACAAAAATTTATGTAATAATTTTATTGCAAATGAAGTCGAGTTTTTACATTAGTACTTCAAACTAGCATATGTAATAACTCTCATGTATAATCTTTTCACAAAGCCGAAGATGGAAATTATGCGAATTTCCCAATGGAAAAGATTGAACTTGATTTCAAATACTGAAACTGAAAAGATGAGAAATGAGATTTTGTTTTAACAAGTTCTCTTAGTCTTATCAGTCCCAATACGCGTTTTTTAGGTACTTCTGGAAAATCCCGTCGACCACAACAAGAGACGGCGCCAATCACACCAAACTAAAAAAAAACACTAAATACACGAAAAAAGCGTTCTAGTCTTATTTTCTCTCAAATTTACTATATTAGCATTAATTTATATTTTTCATTAAAACTTTCCATTATTTTTTCTATAATATAGCCATATCGTGGCATTTAACACATTTTATTTTGAGGCCGGCAAGATTCCATAACTTTGAAAATATTAAATCTCGATATAACGCATAATTATATTGATAAACTGAAGCATAATAACACCGATAAATTCAAATAAAGAGCGCACATTAATTCTATGTAGAGAAAAAAATTCGTTGGGTATTTCGCTGGGTATGTCAGGCGGCAAAATTCTCATTATTTATATTCTTATTTTAAATTCATTAAATATCTGAAGTTTTGGTTAATGTCAAAGTGCAAATAATCCCCAAATTTGGATAAAATTTATAATTTTATTTCCAAGCTGAAAATTCCCTGGATCTTTTGTTATAAGGCAATGCGCGCCAAGCGATTTTCTCTAAATGAATGTATGTGCCAACTTAAAACTTCCAGAGAAAGGGACTTTTGACAGCATCTTATTGCGGCCATGGTAACATTTTTCTAGACATAAATTTGTCACTTAAATTGATTGGTACTTACGTATTAACGCCACTGCAGCTACAGATTTGGCGGTTTTTAAATGCTGCTAATCTACACCTAAAATATTTGTGACAAATCATAAAATACAACACTTTATTTAAAATCAAAACTCTTTCAAAATTCAAAACACTTTATTTAAAAACAAAGTAGTCAATCGGATTCCGGTGGAAAATGGGCCGATATAGAGTTTAACATACATTCAAAACGGTCTCTGTTTTCTTTCACCTGATGCTGTCGCCATATAAACTGATAAGATTTTTTTTTGGTAAAATATTTCGCTCCTGAAAAAATAAAATTACATCTTGTTCTGTTTATGACAAATCAAATACGCTTTTTCGTAGCACTAAAAAATGGTGTCAGAAATCAGCAAACAACGCAACAAGGAATCCGAAAGATAACTGCGTGCGAACAAGACTACTTTTTATTCGCGCATTAGCATAAGTTCTGCTGCGGTGGCGTTAATACGTAAGTGCCAATTAAGTTTTTTCGTTAAACGTATAACAAAGTAGAATGACATACTATTAAAAATATTTTATTGACGATTCAGATTTTGAAAAAATATGTTAGTACGTTATGGGGCTTATGGTTTAGTTTATTTGATTATGACAACGCTGTCGATGTTTAATTACCTAAGGGGAAGTATGCTTTCGTGGCAAACTTCTTAAAGGAAACTATCTTGTACACACGCATGAAGAAAACCGCGAGTGAATTCGAATGAAGCCCACGCATGAAGAAAGCCAACAAAGGCATCAATGCGTCCATACCGTTCACTGGGATTCGAATTCTGGATAGAACTACCAGTGTTCCGAGTTTTCAGCTCGGCCGCTGGTGGGCTGCCTGTAACGGAAAAGATTGGAATCTCATTCTAGACAAAAAATGGTAGCCTAGTGTAATAGGAAGTTAGTGCTGTTTCAGTAGCATGAAGTGACTTTTGCGTATTGTGTATTTTATTTAGCTTATGACAAGGTACACGAGGATTTCCCTTAATATACTAGTAGTTGTTTGACACTTCCATCTCCTGTAAGCTCCTGTTTTCGTCGTGCTTGGGGTTTCATTGAGTTTCCGTGAGAGTCTTTCACGAAAGCATACCTCCCCTTTGGCAGATCGCCTTTGCGTGCTTTGCCGTAATGTAACAAATCAAACCAAAACGAAGTGAAGATTCGTAGTCAAAGCAACGTCTCCGTGAAGGACTTTTTAAATGAAATTGTCTTATATTCACGTTAAACAAAATTCCATGAAAACTGTACGCAACCATTCTACTCGCCTGGATTTAAACCCGCTTCAAACTATCGGTATTCAACGATTTTACTACTAGGTTGATGACAGCCTTTTATAATATCAAATCGCTAAGATACATTTAAGTACCAACAGATTAATTAATTTCGGAACTTCATTCATATGACTATCAGGACTGACATTTGGAGGATATTTATTTTCTAACGACAGAATTTTATTTTGACCAATTTTCTGCGCGCAGAATATCAAACTCTTCCATATCGTAATTGTTTTTTTTAACTTACCCTCCATTAATTTTAAGAGGTTTTATAATGATAGATTTCTTTCCAAAAATGGCTTTTCAAGAAACGCGAATTTTTTACCTAGATCTTAAAACTGAGTCGTATTTCAAAAATAATTTTAAAAAATATCGTTAAAACGGAACTTTCTGTATATGGTTTCGGCATATTGATTTGTTCGATTTAACTGAAATTCTCGAGTGGAATATCCTCCTTTGGACATTCAAGAAATTTTTATATGCAAGATCGCGTGTATAGTCAGTCACACATATGAATGAGAACAAAACAGTTTTTAATATTTCAAAATGCAGCAAAGGAGATGTAACATTAAAAAACACCCACACTGAAAATACGAGTGAAAGCAAAATGCTGCTTGTAACATTTTATATTTTTCCTGTTCTTGGCAAATTAGGAATTGTAATCAACTTTTGATACAAAAATAAAATATTTACTTAAAAAGTATGGTTTTTTAAAATGTAGGTCTTCCGTTACAATTCTGCTTTTTCCCCCGTTTCTACTAAAATTCGGTAAGTTAATCTAACCGCGAGTGTTGACTTTTAATATAAAGTACGCCAAGGCAAACTGTTGAAAACTATTTATCTCCGTTCATAAACTTGCAGTCGCCAAAAGAACATACGCTTGGCTACTGGAAAGGGAAATTCACAAAATATCCCCTATTTACTTGTCTATTTGGCCGTTGAAAAGGGATGTACAGCTACAGGAGATGCTGACTCGGGAAGAATTTGCATTTGCGCTCCCAGCATTAAAATCTGATTACGATTCTAATAGCTTGAGTAATATCGATAGGCTTACGGCCCAATTAAATGTATGGATCATGTAAATATATTACTGTAAAAACTTGGCATATTTAGTAATGTTTCATTCCTTTTTCTTATTTGTTTATCCACAAATTTTCTGTTTTACTTTCTCCCGTATGTATATATAATATTTTTACGTACTATGATCATGTGTTTATATTGTTCTACATTATTTATGGATTCGAACTACCTATGTTTGCACTGCCTTATGCTTGCCAGACACCAGTTCGTTGGCTTCTACTTAACCCTAAATATTTGTTAAAAACTTTTCGATTTTATCTTAAGGTTACTGCATATTACCATTCGAAGTTATCAGTTTATTCTACAAGGGGTTAGAGCGTTTGGCTCAGGCACCCTGGTGTCCTAAACAGTGTGCGGAAAAAAAGAGAAACGGAAAGAAAGCCCCCGGAAAATAAGGAACGGAAAAAATGTCATCCGGAAAATAAGGAACGGAAAAAAAAGGAACTCTAAAATCTCGCCAAATAATGTCGCCAATTGGAGCTGGGGAAACCTGACAAATTCTAATTTAACCGGCAGGGTTATAGCGGGCTCTCTTGAGGGAGGTTTTAAGGGTAAGACGTTGAGCTACCTGCAGCCGAACAAGGTCATTTCGATAGCAGGTTTTAATATTCTTATCGCAAACTGTGACTAAATTTCATCTACAACGGTTTGTTATAATACTGCTTTTAATGCTCAGTAATACGGCAATGTTTCATCCCTGAACCACAGCTTAAGGCTATAACTACATAGGGTACGAGGGGAACAATCACTAATGACCATGACCCGCTGGTCAACCCTCTATTTTTACCATCGGACGGGCCAGCAGCTCTCTTTTCTTTCAATCATCGTCAGAAGATTTCCCTGTTTCGCAGGTATGGTTGTTATGATAAGACTTTTATCTCCCATCTTGGCGACATTTCTAAATATCCCTTATTTTTCCATTGCAAAAGAATGGTGACTTATTTTCCGTTTCCTAATTTTCCGGTGCCTATCTTTCCGTTCCTTATTTTCCGGGTGACATTTTTTCCTACAACCGTCTTAAACACCGTTCTCCTGGATTGAACAAAGACGCTCGCGAAGACTACGCGAATGTTTCGACTTACAAGGTGATACTCTTTCCTAGGCAGTTGAAACAATTATTAGTTTCTACGAGTTCAGTATGATTATTAACAGGTAACACTTTGCAATTATAACATTTATATAAGGGGTGATTGTCAATACATGAAAATACACTTTGAACTCTTGAAATCTGATGTATTTTCATTCGATGCACATTTTGCGTGAAATATTCTTTTATAGTTAGTTCAATTTTCTCTCAGTTGGTTGACGCAACATGAGGAATACAAGTTAACTTCCTTAGCCAGTTCAACAAGTCTAAATAATTTGTCACCCTGTCGTTCAGAAGTGTGAAGCGACATCTGTTTCATACATTATATCTAATACAGATAGCCTTTTGCATCTTTAAAATTTGGCAGTGTCCTCAGTTTTAAACAATACGGTGTCATTATATGAGACGCCATACTTCGAGTGCTTTTTGTTATGTTGCTGATTTGCTATTTTGAAATTGGTTGAGCCGTCCAACCGGCATGGTGTTTAGCGTCGCTGATTGCGATGCCGAGGGGCCTGGGTTCGAATGGAAAAGGCATGGATGTTTGTAAATGTATAGTGTCGGTGCAACTTGGCGGCAATTAAATATGCGGCGAGCCCGTAGCCCTCTTGTGTGGTTTGGTGGAAGGGGAGCCTCAGGCCCGCCCCTCCCCGGAGTGCTCTCCATCAAAATAGGGGCGGAATTGAACCAAATCGCACTGTTACCTGTTAAGTGCTCAAGGCCGTTGCCAACCACAGGCGTAATCTTGTGCTCCTTACCATGAGGAATTTCCTGGGCTTGGGCTGACTTCGTCAGACAAGTGAACATGAGCAACAACAACAAAAATGAAAATTGGTTGAGAAGCGTAATCACATTCGCGCAAATTAACTCCGCTCATCATCCTTAATATAAGTGTTCAATCCCTAATGTAATATTATCGACTTAAGATCTTCTTTTAGAATATTTAAACTTTTTTTTTCAATTTTAAAACTACTTCAGCTAGCATTAAAATATCACATGAAGGTCAAAATTTCACTTCCTTCCCATAACTTCGATACTCCTATTTTCGTTTTTGCGTTTCAAAGCAGCTCTGCATCAATTTAGTTCGCACTGCAACTTGAGGGACCAATAATGGTCCATATCTCATAGTTAGATATAAAAATAAGCTCATTCAGTTAGGACTGCAACACATTTTTGTTTTAACATCGTACTCAATGGTTCTGTACTCCACAGAAACCCAAACGCAACAGACTGCACTTGACACTCCCCGTGCAATATGCTTAATACTTTTACATTATTGGCTCGATATCTAATAGATTATTTATGTGAGAACTTGTGATAAGGTCAGTTCGACTGAACCGAAAGCAATACCATGGCAAATATATTTCTTACTATTTAAAGAAAGCTCTCGTAATCTCGGTAAAAGCATTTCCTGACAAATAAGATTTCGAGTACCTGATTTTTCTACTTGTGTTAGTGTTTCATTATTATGTTTTGCTACTTCAGAACTATTCCGAAAGTTTAGCCCCGTGCTATGTTTCCCATACAATTTCGATATTTCTAACTCTGACAAGTTCACGGTACTTCCTAGTAAATGTGTCTGAATATATATTCTGCGAAATCTCATACAATAGAACTTTAGATTTCTTTCTACTCTACCTAACCATTCGGTGACTTCTTGATAATATTCGCTGCGGATAATTTCCGTTCCTAATTCATTTAAATCTGTATGATTCTCAATTTCGTTAACTAAATTGTGGCCAGCACGTACACGGATGTTTTACATAGATGGCGCCTACTCTCTAACAACTTTGATTAATTGTCCCGAAGGATTGTTTATTGTGCTCGCTGAGATCTAATACTTGGGGATTTAAGGCTGTGTCACGGAAACATTCACGAAACAGGTATTACATGCGATCATGCTGAGTAGGAGAGTCACCAGAGGACAAGCGGTAAAGTCTCTGAACACTGGTAGTTCGGTTCGAGATTCGAATCCCGCAAACGGGCTGGCTGCATAGGCGGTTTCGTGGTTTTCACCATGTGGTGACGTGTGTACGAGCCAGTTTCACTATAATTCCTCCAAGAAGGAATACCTTCCTTTAGGAAGATAGTCCTTGCGAGCTTTACCATGATTAAATAAACCGAACCATAAACTAAGAAAAGGCCATCAGTTATTGATGTTTTTTGATGGCACTGGGAGCTAAAATTTTATGATTCATAATCTTTAAACCCGATAATATTATAGATAGAAAAACGCCTAAGGATAATCAGGAGTAGTAAATCTGTAACTGTTACTAAGAATACTTTTATATACTGCCATGAGTTCCGATATTGTCATTGTGAAAATGTATTGTATATTAATAACCATGTTCATATGAAAATAATTGCAGATCGTATGTTAGCTTCAAAACTTGTTGGGACTGCATAGTATGTTGAAAATTCTATTCATATTTAATGGTCCAACTATAGTGTAGTATGTGAAAGATAGTTTTTTACTGAAGGACATCTTAAGGTCATGCGTATAACTTGTATACTAATGTGAAAACATAAGCAACGAATTCATTTTTCAACATACAGTCTAAAGCATTAATTAATGCATGGAATGAGATTGCATATGAAATTAAGATACAGATACTGTAATAATTTGTAATAATCTTTGCATGTTTATATGCCAGTGCAGACTGAAATTTAAATACTTTACGAAATTTCTAAACTTATATCAAACTGAATTGTATATTGTATGCAACTAAATAAAATTAAGCTTCGTTTCTTATCTGTATCAGGTTTGTTCTTTTTCTGTTGAAAATTGGCCCACCAGCGGCCGAGCGGTAATGCCGTTGGAACACCAGTAGTTCGGTTCAAGGTTCGAATCCTGCAAACGGGCTGCCTGCAGTGGTATTTTCGTGGTTTTCCCCATGTGTAACGTGTATACGAGCCACTTTCCCTTAGAAAATCCTCCGCGAAGGCATGCCTCCCCTTGGGCAGAGAGTCCTCGTGTGCTTTGCTTTAATCAAATAATATAAACCATTTTGAGTACGAAGCCCAGCGGATGACCGCAGGTCGAACATTTCTTCCTCTTACCCTAAAAAGAAGTCGAGAAGCCCGATGTCTTAGGAATACTGAGTTCGTAAAATGAAGCGCCTTCTTCCGCCACTTGATACGCTCAGGTTAGATATAATGAATTATTAGTCGCATATGCATCTCGACAATAATGATGTTAAAATCGGCCCAAGGAGAGTTTTCAGGATGAACCTAAATTTTGAATTTACTTGTGTCAACTGTGGTGTAATTTTAGGGAATAAAGGATACTTACGGAAAATTCCGTCGACCACAAGACACGGCGCCAGTCACGCCAAACACTTAACTCTAATTCCTCTTTTCCCCATTAAATAGTCGTCAGTTCTCTGCGCTAACTGTAAATGAATCGAAGTGCAGTCAAAAATGAAACAGTAGAACCCTCGAATCACGTTCCCTTTCGAATTGACAGCCCACCAGCGGCTGAGCGATAAAGACGCTGAACACTGGGATTTCGGTCCGAGGTTCGAATCCCGCGAACGGGTTGGCTGCATGGGCGTTTTCGTGGTTTTCCCCATGTGTAACGTGTATACGAGCCAGTTTCCCTTAGAAAGCCCTCCACGAAGGCATCCCTCCCTTTAGGCAAATAGCCCTCGTGTGCTTTGCCATAATTGAATAACCTAACCTTTCGAATTGACACTCGCTTCGCTTAACGTTGCAACGCCATTGTTTCTCAGTTTTTAAATACAGCGCCATATCGTGGCCATTAACACATTTTTTTGAGGCCGGTAAGATACTATAACTTTGCAAATATTCAACAGCAAGCTCTTTTGTAGTAGGCAGGTCCCAAATTTTAATCATTTTTTTTTTTCGAAAATGCGTGATAGAGGGGAAAAAAGGAGTCTTTACTCAAGAATAACTAACACGTGTAATCAAGGCTACATCTAACCCAGTGTGTTTGAAGACTTTTCCGTTTTTGGCGAAAAGTCGCGCAGTTTGGCGTTTTTTCTTTAATGGGCAAAAATCTTTGGCCGGGTTTTTACGTAAGTACTGAACAAACGCGTTTGCAATCTTTTGACAAAAAAATGCTTTTGCAGTGCATAAACACTGAGCCGTTTATACTGTGAAATTCGTAAAAGGCTGGGGAATCGAAAAGCAAGCAGTGGTAACCGACTAAACGTGACTTCTCTAACTGAATTGCAAAACGTTTCATTCGTTTTAGTATGACATATGAATAACAAAGAGCTTGTGTGACTTTCGGTTAGTTAATTTCTACCTAGTTCAAATTCTATTGGTTAATTGATTGTATAGTTACTTTTTTGTTGCTATTTTAGTTATTATTTGTTCGAAATTATCAGAATTATATTCACAAAAAACTACGCTAAGTGCGATTGAAATTAATTTTAATAATCGGAGTGGAATTTAGTGATCTAATGATCTAAAACAGAATAGTGCTGGATTAGCACGTTAAGTTACGTATAACAGTTTGACTCAATAAAACATGGGTGACGCTAATGCGAAATGGCCAAGAGGCTTACTAGCGTAACAGCGAGATAGCAACGAAACGTGCGCTGGCTGGCGAAAACACGCTCTGAATAAACTCGAGAGTTTTACCCGTTTAAATATTCACTTCAGTTAACTTTAAATTTACATCCTGGCGAGAAAATATTAGGGAAAGTTGAGCGGTTATTCAGGAAAGATGAAACTTAAATTTGCTATGCAAAATAAGGGAAACCCTATAACCGTATTAATATATGCCTCAGGACTCTTGAGTCCATACCATTGAGTGTTCGGATACTTTCGCCAGATTGTGTACATTGCACATAAGACTGTCACATCCATGATCCGTGTTTTTGTTACAGTTGTGTCATGTGTCAGCAACTATTATGTGTTATATTCTCTTGTATCACGGGGTTGCAATTTACGTCTAATCTAGCTCCGCTTCCTACATAACTCATTGCCTCCATTTATTCTGTTCACAAATAGCTTATCCGGAAACGGTTAACAGTTGAAAGATGAAGACATCAGTATACATAAATTTACTGTAAATTTCGGTCACCTTTTTTATCCGTTAATCGCAGCAAAAATACCGAAATTTATATGCCACGCCATTATTCAATTTTGCCTTCAATTTTGCCTCATTAAGCCTAAAACGCTAACATGTTGCCTTATGAAGTGAATGCTAATAATTCTGTCCAAGTTATGAAGCCTTATTTAAATATAAACCCCATTATAAAATTTCATTTTGTGAAAGGGTCTGGCTACACAAGCTCTGTTGGGTAAATTATAAATTTACTGAAAATTACCAATAGAATTTTAATAAGATCAATTACATTTCCACAAAAGGAAAAAGGTACGCAAGCTTAGTTGCCCCATTTTGATTCAAAGGCTTTCAGCAGGTTTATATGTATCGGGAATTAATTTTAAAATTGCATCTAAATTAATATTTCAGTTATTTGAAATTTAGCCTTGAGAAAATTATACTAACTATGTTTAATTTTTTTTTAAATTAATAAAATCAAAAGCATAGTTTACTTGCGCTTGCAAAGAAGTGAGTTTCAAGAATTTTCTCGGTAAAAATAACTTCATGTCAGGTAAATATGTTAACGCGAATCTGAGTAATTAATTTAACTAAGTTTAACTTTCTGCGAGATTCCAATCAACGGGCGCTCTCGTGACAATAAGGAAGAGCTTCTTCCGTAAAAGAGCTTTTTACGTAAAAGTTGAAGTACCAGTACTTTCAGTTTATTGAATTTACATTTAAGCTTGTTAATATACTACAGGACTTACTGCTAATTTATGCATTTCATGAATATCTTAATTAAATCTGATGCTCATGTAGTAATTATGGCTTTAACAAATTTATCAGATATTTTGAAAAATAATTTAATGAAAGTTTGCGTTCGTAAAATATTTTTATACAGATTTCTTTAACTAAAAAAAGAATATTAAAGAAAAAGTCTGCATTTAATGTTGTTTTATTGAATTCTTTCAAGGTGGTTTACGTTTGAAGGTTTTTCCAAAAAAAGAAATTAATAAAACTCGCAAATATTTGTCTTCTATTTCGTAAATCATGCCGTATTCATGAAGTCATCATTGCAGAATTAACGTTTAAACTGCCGTAATATTTTCCTTGGTGTAAAAAAATGTACATTTTAATAAAATCAAGTTTCCTTTAGAATTTTTCAAAAATCCAAAAGAGTTTAGAAATATTAAGCAATATTTTCATGCATTTTAATGTAAAGCATTTAATTTTGTTGCTGCGAATTAATACCAGGAGTTACCTATACTTTAAAATTAAGATATTAATATTATCTTTCCAGAAAATGCTTTGAACTTTCATTTTTGTGATTAAATTTTTCATCTGTACAACTTTACATTAAAAAATCCTTTATTTTCTAGGCTTATGCAGTATGTGTATCATTTTATCTCGAAATATAAATACTATTGAGTGCGTACGGGTTCGTAATGGATTGAATGCACAAGTCGTTAAAAAGTTAATAAAATTTATTTTTACAGGAAATAAAACAAAATGCTGAAGTATTTCCTCAGATATTCGTACAATATCACAATGTCTCACAGTAGTTATATTTTGAATTACTAACTCAGAACTGACAGAATTACTAACAGAACTCAATTCAAAGCACACATAAACTAATTCGATCTCCCAGCGAATGCGCTATAATCAATAACAGCACTGAGTAAACAACAACAGTTCGCTTAAAACTACGACAACTGAGTTGAGATGTTTTAATCCTGGTTTTATAAGCTTTTTAATCATTCACGAGACCATTCTGGTATTTTCTCGATCCGGATAGCAAAAACAATTACGAGATATCTATTAATTAAATGTTAAGTGCACGCGCTCTGGTATTTTTACTTTTCCGGCGCAGCTTTCTCTTAAATTTCGTCACGCGCTGCATTGCACGGGAAAATAAAACAATTTCAATTACAATTCTACTAAAATTAGCATACCTTTTTTTAAGTTTCCTCAAATCTAAATTATATTATTTGTTACTGTTTCGGCTTCAATGCTTCTCAGAAAGCTAGGCAACAAAGCTTCATACCCTTAATTTCAAAATAGGAACAATACGTTAGTTTTATTTTGTCAAAAAGCAGTTCCACTAATTTGCAACACAGTAAAATAGCGAAAATGAATGGCTAACACTCCTGAACAGACACTGAATATTTTAAGGCAATGCCATTAAAGACTTTTCAAATGGCCTTTGCAAAAATTGAAAAGGTTGTAGGGTTCAACTCTTTAAACCTTAAGTTCTCATTCCGAACCCCACGGATACTTAACAAGCGAATAATCGCTTAAGTGTGAACAGAACACGTAAGACTTGAAGGGTTTAAAACCCTTTATTATTCAACATATTTACAATCAGTTCCGATTTGGAACTTTACAATAAAGCCGCCACTCGGACTTGAACTTAAAAAATACTAATAATTTGAACTAAATTTACTTAACTAAAGCTCTTAAGAAATGTAGCCGAAGCTATCAGAATCTAACTAGTTGGCCCCTAAGTATTCATTGAATCGGCGACGCCTAGCAAGGGCCTAGATATGGCCGAGCGTAGTAACAGCTAAGAGAGATGTGGCCAGAAGGCAAACGCGCGCTAGACAGGAAATCACTCTCTCTCCTGAAGTCGACTAAGTCACGACTTAAATAGTACTCAGTCTCATTTGCGTTATATGCATTTCTGAATTCACATTCTGGCAGGAAATAGTAACCTGAAATTAGAATAAGATAGGAAAGATACAAAACTTAAAATAACTGTTAGAAAACGTATAATAAACCTTACGAGGTATGCAAAAGGTTGTAGACTCTCGTCTTTCGTAACATAAAATGGTGAACTCTAGAAAGCACGCAGATGAATAATCCTCTTAAACTTCAGACCGACAAAGTCGGAAAAGGGTGTAAATAGTTTTAACAAGTTTCCTAACTTGGGTTTAGACAAGCCAAGCACTTGTGCCTTAACAGAAATACGTAACGTTGAACTAAATTAAATGTAGTAGATTACCTAAAGGTTCACAGAATAATTTAACTCGCAGGAAGGGATCTGGTTTTTAGAAAACCGGTGAGATAAGCCGAATGGCTAGAAGCACTGAACGCCACACAATAAAATCGCTAACAAATCTCGGCATGGAATAGGCAAACGCGATCTAAAAATAACTTCAGAAACTCTCGTGAAACCTCGCGAGGTCTCTCAAAAGCAACCGTAACACAAGATAACTTCAGAAACTCTCGTGAAACCTCGCGAGGTCTCTCAAAAGCAACCGTAACACAGGTGTACTGTCTCCTGATCAACACTAGGCTGAGAAGCAAATTCTGGAATATAGACCTATTGTAAGAAAAACTTGAATCCTAACCCCTCAAAAACAAACTAAATCTCTGAATAGGATTGTTAAAAATGAAATCGGTTGGTGGGAGAGAACGTAAGATAGAATGTCGATAAGGATTCTTTCTTTTTTTTAAACATTTATCCGACTTCTGAAAATTTCCAAAGTGAATGAACCTGTTGAACTAGCTTTTTAACATACACAGTCCAGTCACATTAATGTGACCATCTGTCAAAGCCAGAATAACCACCTTTCGCAGAGCGGACTGCTGCGAGACGTGCAGGAAGAGAGTCGCATAGGTCCCTGAAGGTGTTCTCTGGGATGTTGAGCCATGCCGACTCTAATGCCGTGGCCAGCTGCGCTAGATTACGCGGTTGAGGATCCATGGCGCGAACAACTCGATCGAGATGGTCCCACAGATGCTCGATTGGGTTTAAGTCAGGTGAGTTTGCTGGCCAGGGGAGGACGGTAAACTCATCCTGAAATGGGTTTAATCCTAGTACACGGTGCACAGGAGAATTGGCGACATTCGGTTTTGGAGACATTAATAAACTCGTCAATTGTTTTATCTAAGCCCATTTTGGTGCTCTGGGGGAGAGCGCATTTCGGAGCATGTTCAGTACATAATTTAAATTGAGAAGTTCTGATTGGTGCAGGTGGGAGACTACCTTACTTATCAGACATTTTTGTTATTTTTAATAACATATTTTCAAGTATGAAAGCGTCGAAAGAAAATGTAATAAACTCAACAGATAATCTGACGAGATTCCAAAGACAAATATCTTTATCGAAGAATAAAGCTCGGGAAGGCAATTTGGAAAAGTTTGAGTCAGTCTCAAAAGATTTTAATAACATTATTATTCATAAAATTGTTATTGACCATTTGACAACATTAGAAGAGAGAATTATTCGTTATTTTCCCAAATTTAGATAAAACTTTCATTGGTTTGTAATTCGTTTGTGATAACGAATACTTCTGTCAAGACGCAAGAGAAATACAGAGAACACTTCTGCATTTGAATTAACTTTGAATGAAGAGAAGAAATAATTTCAGTTTCTAATAATCGAGATTTAATTTTGAAATATTCGGAAGAATCAATTAATTCATTTTGGACTAACATTAGACACGATTACCCCACGATGGCCAAAAAAGCTTTAAAATTGTTATCACAATTTTATGCATCTTATTCGTGTGACTTCGGATTTTCAGTATTAACCAACATAAAAACGAATAAAAGATCGAGACTGTTAAACATAGAAGACGAAATGAGAGTAGCATTGTCATTTTTACGCCCCAATATAAATGAAATTATCAAACATCAAGCTCAAATTTCTCATTAAAAGTATTCTTATTAACTTGTCATTAATCCCTTAATAAACGTACTGCTGTTCTTGTAGTACATATTTTATTTTACATTCAAAATTATTATAAACTATTTTACACAATGTGCTGTAGGTAAGTAAACAACTTTTAAACTTATCTTTTTCTTTGCGTGCCGCCAAATTTTGAAATCGTTAAGTGTTCCGCGACAATAAAAAAAAGGTTGAATCACTGCCCTAAAACCTCAAGCAAGGAAACAGCTGCAGGAATAATTAATTTAGTAATAATGTGCTCATTAATCTTCCACAATCAACTGGATTTGGAAACAGTTTTAATGTTTGACTGTTATTTTTCTCTTTCTATGCCGTTTCGAATGAAGTTAACTATTTACTCACCTCGAAACAAAGAAGGAACTTAAAAATCCTCAGTGGACTAGCTACTTGAAAATATAATTTTAGAGAGATTCAGCGTGCAGGTACATAAATTATTTGTTCATTTCGAATCGATGAAAAGACTGCGATGTAGATCCCTAAAATTGCAGAATTCGCTAGTTCTACTGTACATAAAAAAGGCTTGCGACTCATTTTGTGCTAGACACGACCAAAAATTTGACCCCGTGTAATACAAAATTCTTTAATAAACTAGATGCTGAATGTGGAATTATTTCTTTTCTGTACAACAATTTTTCATCGAACAGAAATGTTGTGCCACATATTTTAAGACTACCAAAGTCTGTCTCTTGGGGATCAGTTTTTCAACCAAATTGTTTGCGTTTGAAATTCATGATTGCTCTACTTAATAACGACAGACATCTTGCTGCACCCTAAGCAGACGATACTGTCATTAGAGCAAAATGAAGCCGATCTAATTCTGCAATAACTAGCTTATAATCCCAAAAGTTCAGGACTGATCTAAGCAATTGAAACAATTGGAAGCAACACCAGCAGAAAGTTCCTATGAATAAAGATAAATATCAGTAATTTGTAATTAGAAAATACAAGTAAAAATAATTATTTTCAGCTATAAAACATTCTGTTCGAAAGTCATACACAATAGCAATTGGTACGAGATGACAATCAACAATACCTTGCATGGAAACTTCTGTCAATTAGCGAATTATTTAAAATGCCAACCTTCACCATAACTTCTTCTTTCCTTATTCCTCACCGGAATACAAATTAAATTCCAGTATGTAAACTGAGCTGTTTGGATTTTAAAACACAGCGTGTTTCTACCTTCGCATGCACACTGCTTGTTACTTACTTGCCAACTCTGATAGTTGTAATTATTCGGCTTTGCATTCTCTCGCCGCTGACACTTTGATTTTGATGCTCCGGTACAGTAGTGAGCCAGCTTCGAGTCATATTTAACTGTGCTAACTAGTGTAACACTTTACACCTAAATTTGACCATTCTGTTTTAGTTGCTTCACAACCAGCTGTGGTTTATATTGCAGCACAAGAGCGTGTGTTTGTGTTCTAAATTCTGTTGAAAAAATAGGTTATTTTAATCTTGTCGCCACTTTGTCGATTTTTCAGACGTAGCGATAACTCGCTGTGTTTGGGACAAATTCATTTACCAATTAACACCCTACAAACTATATATGAATAGTTCAACTAAGCACAAAGTGTTTATATCATCTTAACCAAACTAGAGGCAATTCTAGATAATTCATTATAAAAATCCTATAATAAAACCTTATATTTTCTCAGCTTTCTTTCTCCTAATTATTACCTGCTCGTCCATTGCTCCCAGTGCCTTTTCTGGCAGGAAATGCATCCAGATCAGGTGCTTCAAAATAATCTTTTGAGAAATTATTACGATAATGCTCTACTTCATAATAAACTTAAAACTCCATGCAGTGAGACTCCTTAAAAAGTAATTTTCCGGGACAAAGAAATGATCGAAAGCTAGAACATACGAATACTAGAATCTAAATTACCATCAGACATTACAAAAGTAATATTTCGATCCGAAAGTGCAAAAAAGATGCAGCATAAAAAAAGAAAATCTGAAAGGTTTCAGATTTTAAATTACGTCCAAAGGGGCGTTTTTTAAACATTTTGTGTGTTGCCTTTATTTATTAAATATCATGTTTTTCGCGCTTAAAACCTCAAAACTCAGTTCAAGAGCAATATCGCAAAATAATTTTAAACTGAGCATATCTTTAGAATTTCCTATACAGTCTCACGCGCTGGAGATAAAAATGTTTTTTTTTTCTGTACAAAGTTGCCATTGCTCGCTTTGAAATCCTAAAGATGCACCTACAGTTAATGTAAGGTTGGAATATCTAAGCTTTATGGACCTTTCATGTTTGAGAAAAGGACCATTACTGGAGAAATTTATCTCGATACGTTGCTACAATATCTTGAGCCACAGCTACTATCAGATGGCATTGACACGCTGTCTACCAACAGGATCGAGTACCTCCACATTTTGCCATTACTGTGCGTCATTTTCCTGGGCTTTGGGTTACATGTTCACCAGACTTAACTCCACTAGACGTTTTCGTACGGCTTTTTGTCAAGTCCAAAGTGTACCGAGTGAAGACTGGAAGCAATTAAAACAGCGAATTATGGCTGCAGCAGATGAAATTACACCAATAGCTTTACGTAAGGTGTTCCGGAGTATAGTAGAACGGTGGCAATTGTGCCTAGACACCCTGGAGGGCCACATTGAATTGTACATAATTTAGTGTTCCATTATGTTGCATTTTTATGTAAGTAACTTACATTTCAGAATAAAGCCTGTTTAACCAAAAATGTATAGACTTTATAAACACTCTGTATTAACACTGTATCTGAGATCACGTGGCTGGCAAATTAATTTGTGAAACTTTCTGCATATTGTTAGTTACTTAGGTAGTGTATAATACAACAGGCTCGAATCTAGACTGATGAGTGGGATGTTACAATTTCGATTTAATGACAACGCATAATTTACCTTTTATGATACTTTTGTTTCTTTTCAAAATATAACAGGCGAAAGTTAAACGCATAATAGAAACCACGGATAAGGTTACAAATAAACAATAGAGCAGATTCATAACCCACTTGGTTACTTTTTTTACCCACTGTATTAAGTCCAACATCTTTGAGGCGGTTCTCCATGAAATTCATGGACAAGACAACACCACCAATTAGATTCCATCCTTCCATTTGTAGAACTTTTCCAACCCTTAAGTACTATTTATCTGGATTTTTTAGTTTCTAAAAACCAAAAAAAACGAACTCTAAACATTGTATTTTTAGAGACTTTATTATATTTTCCTTGAAAAAATGTTTTAAAATATGTACGATAAACTAAATTTCATCATTTATGAGTATTTTGCATCAATTTTGATCACTTTTTTTTTAAATCTCAATTCTGCCAACCATTAACCAGCGTGTTAGATTTTATATAAAATTTTAACAGTTAAAAAATTATATTTTTTGTGTACAAAAACCGTTCTTTCAGGTAGCAAGGTGCTTCAAATCTAATTTGGCCATAAGAAAAATAAAATTTAATTATTTTAGATGTACGCTTACGAGATTAAACAGGAAGAAGACTGTGGTGTACCAGATTTCCACCAATGGTGAAAATTTCCAAGCCCCCACCGCATTAAATGTGAAGCTTCATCCCAGTTTTGAAGATAACAGTGAGACAAAAAAATGGCGAGCAATGTGGTTGAATAACAACAAGTTAAAAGAATTCAGACAGAATTCTTTTACTTAGTTCCCAATACTGTGAAAAGAATTCAGACAGAATTCTTTTACTTAGTTCCCAATACTGTGAAAAGAATTCATACAGAATTCATTTTTTTAGTTCCCAATACTGTGGAAGACATTATATAAGATACTTCTCCCGCCTTCGTGGCATGCCTTCAGGGTGTAGTGGTCAACACGCTCGGCGCGTATTCGAGAGGTCCGTGGTTGGAATCCCGGAGAGGGCTTTGCTTATTTTTATCTCTCTTGATTTCAAAAATACCTAATGACTCTACAAGTGGTGCCCGAACTAAAAAGGTGGTGGATGACGATTCTCCACCATCGGAGTTTGGCCATTGGGTTCCCTAAATCCCAGTCGCCCTTTAAAAGGGGGAGTATATAAGGCATTTCTCCTGCCTTCTTGGCATGCCTTCGTGGTGTAGTGGTCAGCACGCTCGACGCGTATCACAGAGGTCTGTGGTTCGAATCTCGGCAAGAGGATTGCTCATGTTTCGTGACTCCTGCTTCAAAAAATCCTAATGTCTCTACAATTGTTTAGCAAAAGTCAAATCATTGAAAATTTATGATTATCGATGTTTGAAATATTAAGATTACTTCAGTTATTATTCTTTTTAATCGCAATACCACCTCCACTGTTACTGAAGCTGTTACATCTGTTATCCCATAGATTAGTGTTAAAGTGTATATATATGTTCTATCTTTCCGTTAAAATGTTCTCCTCAATTCCTCTAATCTTTGATCAGAAACTTCCATAAGACAAGTCTAGCCGCACTTTAAAACGTGGAACATGTCGAGAATTGGTTTAGTCGTCGAATTTACAGCAGTTAAAGCTCTGATTTTAGAGTAACAGAGTACAAAATCATAGAAGTTTAAAAATATGGCATTCAAGTTTCCTCCTCCAAATTGGCTCTTGATCAAGAACTAAATTATTTAAAAGTGGCTATTGACAGGGGTTTCTCACCTAACATTATTAATCAAGCAGTTAAAATATTCTCACCTCAACACACCAAAAGTAATATATTAAATAAGTTAAATACTTTCATCCCAACACAGGACAGGACAGGAACAAGTACAGAGGGCACCACGCCATCGCCATTGACAAATATGGTATAGCCCCCATGCACTACCTCTCTACCGTACCGCCTCTTCCACGGGGGACCTGATTACAGTAAACATAGGACATAGCACTAATAATATGTAGGACATAGCACAACATAATGTTACAATATACATCAACACATAGGACATAGCGTTAACATACTGTTACAGATTATTTACAATGCAAGAAGGTATGTTCATTATAGAGCTTGTTGGCTGGCATCGCCCCTTTCACAGGGGACCTGATTACAGTAAACATAAGACATAGCACGAACAACATATAGGGCATAGTACAACATATTGTTACAATATACTTCGACACATAGGACATAGCACAACATAATGTTACAATATACTTCAACACATAGGACATAGCGTTAACATACTGTTACAGATTATTTACAATGCAAGAAGTTGTTTATCATAGAACTTGTTGGTTTTGGCATAACATATGCTTTATGATACCTAGGGTGTTATGTTCGAATTATGTATTGAATGTTGCATGGTAGTTAGGTAGGTAGTGTTCCATTTGGTCCAAGTTCAATATTCAGAGTTTAGCGGTCCATGGGTTCATTACTTTAACATGTATTTTGGAATTATTGCACAGTTCAATGTTCAGCTATTTCAGTTCACATGTGAAATTGGTACGTTATACCTGGTGTAGATACTGCTACCTGTTTAAAAAAAAACATCTAAACAAGTTGTAGCAATGAATTAAGCAGAGGCTATTCGCCATGTGTTAGCAGACTAGGAATTTGTGTTTGGGTTTACAGTGTTTCATAACATTAGGTCACATGTCAATGTGTTATTCAAATAGTTTCAGAAAACATTAACTCATGTAGCACTCCTTAGAAAGTTAATAAATGCTTTTCAGTAGTCATTACAGAAAGAAAAGAACAGAATAGATACAGTCGCAGAGGAAATATCGGAATCATACAAAACTCCAAGAAAAAAGGAAGAGAGAAAATATTCATATAAAGAGAACTGAAACAGCTAAAAATATATGCTCTGCTCATTCTCTCCTCGAAGCTCCAAAATTCCAACAGTACGAGAAAAAGTCCTCAAGTTAGATTCTTGATGAACACCTGATGTCTATTCCATGTTACAGAAGGATCGTCTGAAAACGGAACTAGAAGTAATTTACAGAAGATCAGATTTTGGAACTATAAGTAACACACCAAAAGGCAAACTACTATTTTAAATTATAAGAATTATGTTATATCTTTCTTTCCATCAATTAGCTATAAAATTGCACGTATTTTACAGAAATTTAACTTTCGGGTCGTTTAGTCTCCTTTCAATAAAATTCCGAGTTTCATACTCAAAGACCCCATTCCGGATATGAATTCCTATGGTATTTAGAGGATTCCTTGCCAATGTGGTTTAATTTACATTGGCCAAACTAAAAGAGCCGTAAAATTTCGCGCTAAGAAACATGAGGCACATGTTAGAAAATAGGAAACACAGAAGTCCTCTGGTGCCCAGCATTGTTGGTCCGAAAATCACACTTTTAATTTTTCTGCAGCCAAAATTATTCAAAAAACATCTTTCATTGGTGAATTAGATTTTCTACAGGCGTTTCACATTCAAAAGAATCTTTTATTGGTGAATTAGATTTTCTAGAGGCGTTTAACATGGGAAAAAATCTTTCTGTTCTGGTTAATGACTCTAATTCCAATCCATCTTCGCCTTCAGCCTTTAAGGAAATTATGTTTTAGTTCTCGTTCATTATAGATGGCGCAAGAAGCTTAACTCTTGTCCAGCCATTCTCATCTTATCTTGCGTCTTCACTGTATCTTATCTCGTTCATTTGGGCTTTGGCAGCTGAGGCTGATGGTTCGGTAAGACCATCGAAAACAGTCCTGCGAAAATTTGCAAATATAACGCTGATTTTTGTTGTTTGAATTCCAAATTAATATGGCATTCTTTAATTACAAAAAATAATTGTCTTATGTACTAAAATAAAGTTATGAATTTCT
>KK119699.1:31168-68719 GCA_000611955.2 Stegodyphus mimosarum
TGCTTTGTTACGGTTGTAACTCTGCTTATTAGTCTACTGTACAGGAGAACGTGTTTGCATCATCATTGTTGTACACAAATTATGTCTATCAGGTTGAAAACTATCATAGTTATCTTTTGTAACGTATATTTAAATAATGACACCTGCTACATTATTCATTGTATATTATTGTGCATATGTATATAGTTTTGTTATTCATCTTATTGTATATGATTCTAGCTTTCATGTAATCAAGTGACATGCACCTCATCACTGTCGTTTAAGATCTGTACAGCCCATATAGCCTGTATTTCACAATCTGCTAATCTTAGTTTTAAATTCTTTCATTGTCTACTCATATTCGTAAATTCTTTGCTAGTAATATGCCTAAGCACTTAAACCCGCATCTCCTACAGTTATTTAATTCTGACTGTATGCTTCCTTCAAAATAGTATCTCTATCAGTTATCTTGTATTTCGATTTTGTTATCTTGCTATGTTTAACACATTGTACTTCATTGTTCTCATAGGCATTGGGTCTGGGCATTCGGGGTTGGCTCTCGTGCGGCCCCTACATCCGGGCTACTCTAGACACTGGTGGACGTGGTGCTGTACTGGTTAACCTTAATGGTAAAGGAACAGTGCCCACGTCCACCGTCACTTGTCACTTGTCAATCCGTTGTACCTTTCCCTCTTCAAATAAAAATACCACACATATACAAGTGCAAATATGAAATAAAAGCAGTTTTTCATCGATAAATTCAGATAATGCAATAATTAAAATAAGTAGACCTACAAAGAACAATGAATAGTCTAAAAGTAGCAAAATTTTAAAAGTGTATTTTAAAGCAATCAATATTTTTAATTTTTTAAATGAAAAATACACTAACAAAGAGAACCTGATAAAAACATCAGTGAGAATAAAAACAAACTTTGTGTACACATATATTTAATATCGGAATTTAATTATTACCTCCTTTAAGGTTCTTCTTCTTTCATTTCGTATTTTATATAAAAAAGAGATAATAGATAAATAAAAATTAAAATGTGAAAGCTTTGCACTATCCTTTAACAGGAAGTACACATATCAGAATGAAAACACAAACATAAACGTTTCAAGACTGAAACAACAACAATTCAAAATTAATACAACTGATATAAAAATAAAAATGCTAAAAATATAAATAATAAAAAATTATATAAAATATAAAAAAACTGTTGAAAATTACTTGGGCTTTTTTTAAGAAGGAGACGAAGTATTCACACTAGTGCCTCGTTTCTGAATTTCTCTAGGTAACTGATAATACTATTTAAAAGTTAAGAGAAGTGTCTAAATAAGATAGTTTAGTTAAAATTAAGATAAAGTGCTCTAAAATTACAAAAAAAATGTAAATTGATAAAGATGTTTTTAGTTCAGTTAATCATCAAGAATAAATCTGCTCGAACGTGACCCCATAATAAAAATTATAAACATTTTAAAAGGATAAACAACATTTTCCGAGTAAGAAACTAAGAAAATCATTAGAAAGGTCAAAAGCGATCTGTAAGGAAACTGCTAAATTAATTAATTTTCTAGCAAGAAACCTGAATAACCATTGGGTAAATCGAAAGTAATTTGTAAAATATATTTACATAAGAAGTTTACAAAAAGACTGCAAAAAGAATTACCATTGGGTAAATCAACAGCAATGGGCTAAACAAGCATTAATAAAATTCCGAATTAAAAAAAAAACTGATGAGAAACTTTACAAATCAAAAAAAAAACTACTGTAACATAAAAGATAAAACTTTTGTAAGTCAACATTATATGGAAACGAATTAATTCGTAATAACTTGATTAAAAATAATTGAAAAATAATCTTAAATAATAATCCATGCAGAAAGGTTTCTAAATTTGGGATTAAAACCGTAAAGTCGAGGGTCTATAGACTAAAAGAGCAAATGAAATATTAAAAGTTTTAAAATACAATGAAATTGTGAAAACTAAAATAAAACTCAATCAATTCAAGTAAATTAATGTAAATGAAGTTAGATTAAGAAGCTAAAAAGAAAGTAAAACCTGAATGAAACAGAATCTCCATGTGGTTATTAATCAAGTTACCTTCTAGAATTCATCTTAAAGGAACAGTGGAGTTAAGTTGTAGCTGGGACGTAAGTTACAGCGAACCTGCGATCATTATGAATGGACGATGCAGTTACAGAAAAGAGCTACTTCATCGAATGAATCAGAATTCTTATAGCACGTCGATGACTGTAGCAGATTGCGCCATTGAATGTGGACTGTCACATATACCGCGGGCGATACCTCTAATGGAGGTATGCTTTCTCTGACATTCGCATTGGCGTCCTTGGGACTGGGGGTTGTTGCGAAATACTGTACTCTATAATACACTCATGGACAAAAAAATTAGCGTACCAAGAAATAATTGCGGGATAGTAGTAACGAAACTTGCAATGAAGGTACATGTCGGCGAGATATGCAAATGATTAGAAATGCAGCGTGAAACAGAAATGCAGCGTGACTGCGCATTACGTATAGCCGGTAGAGGGCGTTGAACGTCGTACTCTGTGGAGTATAAAACAGGTAACCAAAGCTTGTTTGAGTGTGCTGAATTTACAAAGGAAGAGCTGAGGTAGACATGCCATTACGCCGTGTTCGAAGACCATATGAGCAGTTGTCGCAGTTTGAGAGGGGGAGAATCGTCGGGATGATGGAAGCTGGATGGTCAGCTAGGCGAGTAGCTCGTCAATTAGGCCGCTCTGATTGTGTTGTGAGGTGTTAGGACCAGTGGACCTGAGACATGTCATGTACACGAAGACCAGGCTCAGGACGCCCTCGACACACCAGTCGTCAAGAAGACCGCCACATCGTAAGAAATGCATGCGTACAGCCAACTGCTTCATCGGCCGCCATCTAGGCACATGTAGCACCTTCACTAGGGGCCCCTGTGTCTTCTCGAACCATAAGAAGGCGCCTGGCTGAAGGACAGTTGGTATCGCGGCTCCCAATACGTGTTCTGCCCTTGATGCTCACCCATCGACACCTTCGTTTGGAGTTGTGTCGAGCACGAGGAAACTGGCTGCAGCGGAATGGAACCAGGTCGTCTTTAGAGACGAATCCATATTCAATCTCGGCAGTGATGACAATCGTGTTCGTGTGTGGAGAGCACGTGGTGAACTCCTCAATCCTGTCTTTACTGTACAGCGACACATCGCTCCCACAGCTGTGATGTGATGGTATGGGGTTGCCATTGCTTACAATACACGGTCACACCTAGTATTGTTCCGTGGCACCATGACAGCCCAGCGATATGTTAATGAAATACTGCAACCGCATGTGTTGCCACTCATGCAATGGCTCCCAGGAGCCATTTTTCAGCAAGACAAAGCTCAGCCTCATACGGCAAGAGTGTCACAAGACAGTCTCCGAACTGTTACTACCCTTCCTTGCCCTGCCCGATCCCCAGATTTGTCTCCAATCGAACGCGTCTGGGATCCTTTGGGACGACGAACTGGGCATCCCACGAGTTTGAACGAACTAGAGGCAAGGTTACAGCAAATATCGAACGAGATATCTCAATACATCATACAGAGCTTGTATGATTCAATGCCCGATTGTATCGCATCGTGCATTCGCGCTAGAGGGGGTCCAACAGAGTATTAACTCCTCCATTCTTTTGCCTTTTTCTCTGAAATAAACTATCCTTTTTCTTTGATTTTCTTATCATTTACTTATGTCAAAGTAGTCATTACGTATATAAAATTTCGTTTCATTTTGACGATTCCTTCTTCCTATTTTTTTGTCCATGAGTATAGATAAGAGCTTGTTACTACCGTTGCTCACTAGTTATAATCCTTTCATGGCATCTGTCTTCACCGTCAGAAACGGACTGCTCCAGAAAGACTGTGCTTCTAGTCACAGACTCGGAATTGTGCTAGGTTTGAAGGAAAATTTGATGAATTCCATTTGATGTGCTTGTTCGCTTCGTTGACCGGTTATAAGTCCATGTGGGATCTCACTGTGCATATCTAAGGTGGTGTCTCCATCGAGCTTTCACCAACCCCTATTACTTATAAATCTAGCATAGGTTTTCTCCGGATACTTTTCACGGTATTCTAAAATACATGAAATGATGGACTAATGCTGTTACATGAGACAAAGGTGAACACACATTTTAAAAAGGCAGTCTTTGTATTTTGATTAATAGATGCATGATAGCTCATCAAAATAGCAGGAAAGTAATTTTATTGTAATTTTGTTTATCTCTGGATAGCTTTCTTATCAACAGTTCCCTGCGAGTCAGTTAACAGTTCCCTGACAATATGGTGAGTTTTGTGTGTGAAACATACATGTACATTCAATATTCTAAAAAAGCCACTCAGAGTTTAGCGTCATGTAAATCGTTGAATGATCTTATGGATAGGCTACTAGGAAATTCTAACTGACAAGACGTAGATGAATTTGATTATGGCAAAGTACACGACGGTTATTTACGAAAGAGTAGGGATGCCTATATGCAAGATCTTCCGAAGGAAACTTTTCCATCCTTTGCAGCCAGCCCATTCGCCGGTATTTGAACCCGTGTAGAACTAGTCATGTTCAGAGGTCTTCTGCACTCAACAGCTGGAGGGAACTTCTCAGTGGCACAGTTAATGTAAGCAAAAAAGTGATTTTAATGCACAAGTATAATACATATACTAAGTGTATTGGAAAAGATAAGATATTTGCTATATTTTCTCAAACGATACAAAGGTTAAAATATTTGTAACTCTTAATAAGACTTTATAAAACTATCCTTGTTTTTGAATAAACCTGAATTTATATCAGTTACATTAAAAGAAGGGAGAGCTACTGTTTGAGAAATTAATTATTTCTTAAAATACTATATTCATAAACTTTACTGTAATTCAAAACCTCAATCTAATGTTAAAATACGTATTAAAAATTTTGTATAACTTCATGTAGTACCTCATGGACGTAAAGTGTCTTGGGATAATAAGCCAATCTGTATCAAATAACACGGTATATACTCACTATTTATCTTTTCACAAAAGTGAGAAATGATCAGGATTTTGGAAGACTGCCAGAGTGGAAAACATTATTGCCCTTAGAAATGGTTTATATTCCAGTGGAAAAGTACAGAAGACTCAGTTGGTCAGTTTGATTTAAGGAAATACATTTCACGAACTCAAGGAGTTTCCAGTCGAAGTGATTTTTATAAATGCAATATACAAACATTAATTGTCAAATTTCAGTTGCAGATTTCAGTTTTCAAGCGTACCACTTATATTACAACTTATAGAAACATTTGTGTTTTAACAAACATAATGAATTTAAAAGTATCGTTCCAAAGTCAACTTTATAAAAGTTGAAAATTATAATGCTAAAAATGTTCTACGTTACTATACCCTTATGCAAAATCTGAACACTAAGTGTAAAAAGAAATAAACGTTTTTGAAGAATTGTTTTAATAGATAACATTCATCTTTCTATATTAAAGTTAATAATTCTCTAATATACAAGCATATTAAATATTCTGAAAGGAAAACCTCAGAAACATTTCTTTTATTATCCCGGAGAAATAGTATACAAATTAAGAAGAAAAGTGAAATGTAGAATGAAATTTTTGGTTTGTGCTACCAAATTTTACTTTGAATTTTATTTTAAATCTTTAAGCAGTAAACGAATTATTTTGTATATGAAGCACTTTTGTTCAGTTTTCAATTTCCTTAAGGTTATGATTTAAAAGATTATTATGTACATTCTTGGAAAAAATATAATATTTTGAAAAACTACTACTCTTTTCTAAGTAACTAGCTCCGAAGTATTAAAATACTCGAAATATATGTTTTGAATATAAACTCAATATGAACTGCAGTATAAAATTGAATGCTATTTTAGATAAATAATAGAAATATTTTATAAAATGTTCTGTTGAGTAAAATTGAACAAACTTATAAATTTTCAACATATGAAAAAATAAATTATTTTATATGGAAGTATGTCAGAAATATAGATGAATTATTCTAGAAGTATCAGTAAAAGTTTTAAGGGAATTATTAAAAGAGTCTAACATCATAGGTAATCAGTTGCAAGCCTATTTAACATCATTCTTATACAAAATGTTAATGTGTAATAAAATGGTTTTAAAAATGAAGATTTTTCCCCTTTCTGCCTTGTCAATATATTGTAAGAAATATGCATTGCAAAAAGACTTTGATTTGCTCGAAATTTCAGAAGTAGTATCTAGCCTATATTCCTTTTCTTTCGTCTCTATACATTCGCCGTATTGAATCTTATCATAAGCTTCTGAAACAGGTTTCAGTCAACACATATCAAGGAAATTTTGCATAGACTCCGTAGATCATAATGACATATTTAATAGAAAAATAGTAGATGCCTGACCATACTACCAGAATATTAGTTTGAAAGACCTGGGCACAAAACCCATGCTGAAGAAAGACATTCGATAATTATGGTGTTTGAAAGTGATAGAACTTAGCGTATGCCCCTAGAAAAAAGAGGTTGCCCAATTACGATGAAAACTGCTGACGTAGTCTCTGCTTTATAACTAACAGGTTTGGTTAGGTTTATTTGACTATGGCAAAGCACTCGAGGGCTGCCTGCCTAAGGAAAGGGATGCCTTCGTGGAGAAATTTCTGAGAAAAAATGGCTCTTATATACGTTAGACACGAAGAAAACCATGACAACGCCTATGCATCCACGCCTTTTGGTGGGAATCGAGCTCCGGGCTGAACTACCAATTTATGGCTAACAGTGTTATATATAGTCTTATAATGTTCGCCTAATAGTGTTAACAGTGGCGTCGTTATTCGCTACCTATCGCGAGATGTGTTAAAAACTCTCACTCACATCCTCTATTTTCTAAAACCTTTTGTCATCCAATTTACTACAAGGTCGACCTGTACATTAAAATAATTAAAATCGCAAGATCGGTAACAACGAGTCGATTTTCTCATTGCTTTTTGATAAAAATTTGCTGTTTATGGCAAGAAGCTTTGAAATATTTTGTCGCAGTTCTAGTACGCTCTTTAGCAAGTACATCCAAATAGAGCATATAGAGATATTACATTTCCATGGATAAATCATCAGTTCATTTTGGTGAAAATCTCATATTTTGTTCAATAAAATGTGTATTAACGTACTAAAATTCCTGTCAGTTCTTTAAGTTGAAAGTGATTCGTACTAGTAAGTTGTGTAACTCACAGTATTCTGTCATCGTGCTAGAGGGTGATATTTATATTAAAATACATACCTATTTAGACAAACTAGTGACGAAATAGTTTCGTTCGAACATTAAAATAATCATACAATTTTTAAAAGATTTTTAAATCCCACCTTACTTTTATTTAAATGTTTTGTAATTTCTGATTAATTAATAAATTGTTTAATACGATCAGTATAGGGTAATCTTCATATGGCGACAATTATAATGTGAATGCCACTTGAATTTTACCGGAAGTGCTTTGTGGAAACATTTCTCACACTATATTACACGATCAGCACATAATGATCCTTAAAGATTTAAATGCTGCATTTTTGACAATATCCGTTGTCCTTACAGGCCATAGTTTTCACCTACTCGAAAAATTTGAATTTCGTTTGACTAACTCTGAGAGTGAAATGTGTATAAAAAAAGAACATAGACGATCACTTTATCAGAAGACCACAACCAGACGGCATCATGGATCTGTTACAGAGTGCCTTTTTCCTTCAAAATTTCTCTTCCTATAGTCTCAACAATATATGTACTAGGTTGTCTATATATGTTAAGTTGACATTAAGCTAAAAGTTTGCGAGTAGGACATGATTATGTTAATTTTGTATATACCTGATAGTACACTGGGCTCAAATCCTTTCTTTAAAGTAAAGTTAACTTACTGACTGTTAAGCATTCAATTTCTGTACTTTTCTGCCTAAAAAGTATTTTCTTTTCCCATTTACTTTAATTAAAATTATTAGGATTAAATTACATTTTAAAGTTACCGGAATCTTAATTCAGAGACTTACAAGACCTCATGGTTTCCTGTACGACGTTTTAGTCGAACAAACACACACAAATCTCATAAGTTATCCTATTTGAAGCAATTGACGAGCTGTTTACTTGGAGGATTTATTGAAAGAAGCAACAGCTTGTTTATCAAGATAATACCATATGAATTAAACTAAAATTAATACTAAGAAAATATGCATACAGATATCGCAATCCAGAGAAAGAGCTACTAAACATTCAGCGGCTATATGCCCCATATTAACTATTACATTTTGAAATGATTATATTTGAATGATACTGCACAATAAATTAAGCGTATTTAAAACTAGAATATATTTCGGCATACTTTAGAATATAAAATGCATATTTTGGCATATAAAATACATACTTTAGTATATATACTTTATATAACTGCTTTAGCATATATAACGTTTATGTAAGCAAAAACATGAAATTTTTTAACATTTTAAGGATAATATCAAATTATTTATCTAATTCAGAACGGTTATACTTACTATAAAAAATTACATTCATTAAATTTTAACATAATTCGTTTTGTAAATATTTTCCGTTAATTAGCCTCTCTTATCTGAGGTAATCGGAACAAAATAAGGCTACAAATTTTATAGTGACAAGATGTAAATACTGCGCATGTCGTTCGTAAGAGCTTCGGCCACCATACAGGTGATAGTTTCTGAAAGACAGTGCCACGGGAGGGGGCGAGGATCTCCTACCACTCGTCTCTTACCACCAAACTGAGACCAAATGAGATAACTTTCGGCTTGCCATATGTTTATCGTGCCCCCATGTCGAAAAAACACAAACATTGTATTACATCACAACTAATTCATGTGAATAGACACATTAATGATTAAATCATAAAATTGAAAAAAATACTTAAATGATTATAGAAGAATTGATAGAGGATTATATAAGATACATTACATAACAAAATTGCTCTTTCCCAAAAAAACATTTTTTCTCGTTTTTGATATTTTAGATAAAAATCTTCCGAAAGCTAAAAATAATAATATTTCGTATATTATGTAATAAATTACGTAACGTGTTTCAGAAAAATTATAAATAAAGTAAAATTCAAATTTTGTTTCTCGTGAAACGAGAGGTTTATCAAATACTGTTTTAAAATGCATTAAATCCTGAATAAAATATGTCGTATAGTGTATCTTGCGATATTAAGATTTTTCGTAAAATTTGCAATCTCAAGAGACTTCGTCGATGAGTTTCCAAACCCCATTAATGGAAAATTTTGTGAACTGTTTAAAACTATGTTTAAGAATAAATATTTTCAAGTTTAAAGGTTTTATTTTTTCAATTTTCGGTATTTTATTCGGTCGCTCCTTTTTTAGTTGGCTTTCTAACCGTGATTCGGGACATTTTTTTTTTGCATATTTCTTTATAACTGAAAGAAACTAATATTCGCTGCAAATTAGGATTATATTGAAAAACTTCAGATAAAATGAAACCCAATAATAGTATTCCTAAAAATTTCATATATTAAATGTCGGAAGAAGAAGCTGAAATAAGAGATCGTTCAACAGGTAAGTTTCCTTTTTCCTTCCATAAACTAATTATGTTGAATATTTTTTATCGAATTTTATTAAAAAAACTGTTGATTTAGTTTTTTAATCAGAAGCGTAGGCTGGTACTATATACTCAGATTACTTTACATGAATTCTTTATTGTTTTGCCCCTTAAGTTGGTTTTTGCAAAAACGTATAATTTCTCATGTGCACATGTGTAAGAAGGACTGAAAATTTTCTAAAACATAAATAGTAGAGAAAAATAGTAGAGAATTTTAAATAAGCGTTCTCTCTTTAAGCTAAGCTCATTAAAATTAAATACCGAATATCACATAATCAGCACATAATGATCCTTATTTTTTTTTAAATTTAAAACCTTGGACTAGAATGGATATCATAAGAGTGGAGAGGTCTTTCAAAAAAATCATTTCAACTTTTAAAGTCACCACTATAAATATATGTTTCCTTCTCTGCTGTATATAACCGTGGGGCAACTGGAAGCACATCCGACTAGCACCCGGAGGTCTGAAGTCCGAATCTGTCGAGGGCATTGCTCATTTTTCATATTTTTTGCCCCAAAATAAAGCTAATGTCTCTAAAGTCGGCGTCCGGACTGGAACAGTAATCGTGATCGCTCGGATTTGGGAACTCGGTGTCTTCTTCCTCACTTGTCATTTAAGCTGGGAAACGTGTAATAAAATTTCTGCTTTCTTACCTCCTGCCTTCGTGCATAAATAAAAGCATGTACGGCTAGTATCAGGAGGCACACATTTCGAAATTCGCCCATGGGCGTTACTCGTTTTTCCTGTTTCCTTTTCCAAAATAAAGCTAATCAGATTCAGCTTGAGTATTGTTGCAATAGAGCAAACCGTAAGAAACAGCTTGCCTTTTGACAAGTTTTCCAAACTCCCACAAAATGTTTTTAAATTTTCGAAAGAAATTGCGTTTGGTGTACTACCAGAATAAATAAGGAGTTTCTATGTGGAATCAGGGTAAGAACAACTTTAGACCCAGGTTGAAATTTATGTGTAGCCAGAAATTAATAGCCACCCATGATCACTTTGGCTACTGCGCAATTAAAATTATAACGTTGCATAACTTTTTGCAATTCGACTAAGAAACAATGAAAACGTATTGTTGGAGAAACAAATGTTGACGCCCATGTTACTATTCGGTTAGCTGCATAAAAGTGCATACGTTATTAACTTAAAACTTCCAGCAGCGTAATAGACTGCCGGATGTCTTTTAATTCCGACTACTAATTATATGTATCGCAACTAAAGTAAAAGTTTAAAACAAAACTATTTATTAACACATCAAACTGACGGTTACGCAAATTGAACGCTTAACAGGGACAAAACTCTATTGACTTGCGAATAACCAACTCATATGTTTACATTGAAACAACTACAGTGTACAGGATTAATGAACGTAGCCTAAACGTTAGTTAAACCCTGACTAACCGTTCGCGAGGAAAGCATGTCTCGAGGAAACTTATGCCGACAAGGCAAATTGCAAACAATAGAATATCTCAAGCTGAGTGGTGACCTGCCTATGTTGCCGATCACTCTCTGAAAAACTCTCCGTAAAATTCAAAGCTTATTTACATTTTAACTAATTTACGCTCTGGTAGAAGATAACAAAAGCAGAAATTGCAGAAAGTATGCGAAAACATAGTTGCCTCCTCAGATAGTTCCGTTTATTAAATCCATCCACTGAACTATCCAGATTGAAATTATTTTATTCTCCTGTAGATCAACTGTAATCAGCGGTAAAATGTGAAGCCAAAATGGTAAGATAAGTGCGTTAATTTAAAAAACAAACTTACAATTTTACCGTTTGTGAAATCCGGGCATGATACGCAAACTTTTCTTTTGTACACTGGATGGTCCATTGATACCTGTGAAGCAAAATATCGGTTTCAAAGCTCATGAACATTCCTGATATATCTGTGCTACTTGCGATGTGGAAATCCCACAGTTCATAAGTTTATCACCATTGAAATTACCCAATTCATGAATGAAGTCCTACAACAGTATGATTTGATGAACTGGGCATTAAGGAAAACATCTGAACATCCCAACTGAAGACTAGCAGAGTCGATAAGAAACATTATTATGATCACACTCTCTTAGCTCAAAATGAGGCCTGACTGAACAGCTGCTCTTAAGGAGAAGTAACACTAAATTGCTCTTTGAACTTGTTTAGACCTGAGATAATTTTATTATTTTTTTCCAATGAATAGAGACAGTAAATATTAGACCGGTTATTTAAAGTATACAGAAATGTGATTGCCTTTTTTGGCAAGTGTACCAATACCTTAGGCAAGATAGCATATATTGATCACCCAAATGAGAAAAAAATAAGATCTAGGGAAAGGGAACGATACTGAAATAACCACTGAGTCTAAAATAATCTGCTGAAATTAATGGTAAAAAAGTAAATTATGTGTGTGAATCATTTAGTGGCAGTTGTGTTTTTGATGTGAGAAATTTAAAGAAATGAAAAAGATAAAACTCTCAAAGATGCGTAATTTGACCATTGGTGTTTCTAAAATCACATGGAGTCGTTGTCTAATTCATGACAAAAGAAAGAAGTCGTCAGAAAGCAAAGAAGCAAGTCGGCAGAAACCTCAAGAAGCATGCAAGCGATTGACTGATTAGAGTGATCCCAAGCTAACAGTTTAAATGGAACAAAAACTTTCAGGACACACGTCAAAGTAATTCCCGATAAGATCTGGTCATGCGCTCGTCTCCATCGTACTTGACGTTAAGCAGAAGAATAAGAAAAATAATGAAGCTTAAGCTCATATTACAGTCAGTTATAATAACCATCAGCAAGGGATTCAGCGGCATGAACTTACTCGAGAACCATCTATCTGAAGACATGTTTGCGCAGTGGGATTCTGAGTGCTTGTCAGACTATCAAATATCACTTCGAATGCACCTGTAGTTGAAACATCTTAAAGCGCTACCAGCAACAAATACAATTTTATCACTATTAATGTTAAGAAATAAGCTATAGATTGATGTCATCACTTTTACAGGCAAGAATTGCATAAGCAAAGAGGGATTAATTCTCCTTTTTCTCGAAGTCGTCCTAAATAGGAATGCAGTACTTTGTTTAATCAGTGTTAGTCAACCCAATGAGATACTTTTCATAACTTTTGACGTTGTATTTTGGATGCATGAAGGATAACTCCATAAAGTATGTTTTATTTCACAGCTTTTGGATGTGCATCAATTAACACAAAGAAAATAATTCAGAAATTCAACCTTACAAATAACAAGAAAGAAAATCTAAACACGAGACACATAGTTCTTAAAACTAAGATTCTATGTTTGTATTATATGAAGAAATGAAGTATTAAAAGTGTGATTTGATCATGAGAAAATGTAATATGTTTTTACAAACTAAGATTAATTTATAGGTAACAGCAAGCAGTTTTTTTATATTTTTATTTTAGTGTATTTTAAGAATATATTGCTCAAAAATTGTGTTTAATCTAAAATTTCAAACCAAATTCAATTGTTATGTATTACTTATTTCAGTTGTGATTTAAGTTGTTTTAAAGGTAATGTTTAACTTATTTTGCTTCAGACTTAAAGTTTAATTTGTTTTAATTTTTGTAGTTGAACTTAAGTTCTTTGGTTTGTTTAAAAGTAATTGTAGTCATTTAATTTGTTCTCTTGACAGTTTTGGTTAACGCTGATTTTAAGTTGCTTGTGTAATTAATTTTTCTTCTTTACTTTTGGTTGGTTAATTATTTAAATTCTGTTTAGTTTATTATTTTTCTTAACTTTGGTTGTTAATGTTAATCTCTTGATAAGTTGATCCTTAAGGTCAATCTTTTTAAAGTTTTGTTTACACAAGTTGGTGTTTAAAGTTTAATTTAAGTTTTTCTGTTATGCCCCCTTTTCTGCTAAATTTGGGATCCATATTTTCTGACTCTGGTGGTCGTTTTGGTGTTGTGGAGAATATATAAAAATTTTCATACTTGATTATTGTATTTTAACTGAAGTAATTTTTATTTCTTACTATGGTGGTCGTGTTTGGTGTCGGAATAAACCCAAGAAAATTATCTGTGAAATTATTATATTTTTATTTAAGTACTTATCAGTATTGAAGTTAAATTGTTGTAAAATCAATACTTTTCACGTATCCCTTCAAAACTTTCGATTCAGTCCGTTGCCCTACCAAAGAGATTTACGACCTTGTTTTCGATTTCTTCGCCCGTTAGACGGTCGTCTGTGAAACCTCTGTCAACATTTGGAAAAATTGCACCCTGCGGAGAGGCTAGTTTCTACATTACTAACTCTGCCGTAGGGTCTGGTTGGCGCGATGTTTTTTGCTTACTTGCAGGTTATTCATATGTTGGATTGGGACCCCTTGCGAGGCTAGCAGCGATGATCGCCAAATGAGGAAGCTCTTTCTATGTGGAGCTGCACCTTCCTGCGTGTTTTTCCCCTGAGGTTGCCGGACTGTTGGCGGTTATACTACCATCAAAAATCGCCAATCAAGCGGTCTTGGCGTTTCGAGTAAAAAGGGCTTGGGAGCTGCTGACGAGGAGGTCTGACGGGAGTTTGACATGCAGCCATTTTAACGCAAGGAGACGGAGCTGAAAGTGTCGGCGTTATCAGAGAAACATCGTTGTCGGAAGAAATAGACGAGAGATGAATACTAAGGAGGGCGACGAAAATGACCGAACATACTAACATTTATTTTTTTCTTTCCTTTCTAGAAGTAAAAGAATCTACATCTTCCATGTATTTCACCCTGTAATCTTCACTGTTTGGAACTTCTAATTGGAACGTCAATGTCGTCTGTATCCTGAAATGTTAAATTCCCTGTTGGGTTGGGTATGATATACCTTTTATATTTTCCACCTAACCGCCCACCATGTACCACTCTGTATTAATTCAAAGTATCTTAAATAAATGCTATATTTAATTTTAACTTCTTGTAATGTTTTCACTTTAATTTAGAACACTGGACCAGTATTTATATTTCACAACGCAAACTTTAATTATTCTGTTGGAGCCCTTATTCCACTATTTACAGTTTATTTAAAACCTGTTTTTCTACCAGAGATATTGTGTTATCATGTGTGTCACAAACATTATACATTCATGTTATTGAAAATTGTTTATCCTAATATTGACTTATGATTGGGTATTGAACTTAAAACCTATACACCAACTCTTAAAAAAATTAAGCTCCAACACAATTCATATCAACATCATTTCGTAACAAATTAAATTTTGAGCATCTATTTTTATAGAAGGTAAAAGATTATTTAAATTATTTTTCAGTGATGTTCTAATCCATTTATGGTTTGAATGGAAATTTCTTCAAACCTCCATTTATCAGCTAAGAGTGTCATTTAAAAAATATATGTATTTATTGTTATGCGTGCACGCTTTTTAATGCATTCAATGCGCACAGAACCGATGATAGCTTGAAAAAATTTATTTTACCGAAAGAAACATTTTACAGTTCTGAAACTTTTCCTAAAAAAATCCTACAATTTTTCTCAACACCACAGAGTACAATTGTAAGGTTTTAATTTAAACTAACAAAGTTTTATTTTAATTTCCCTTTTCCTGTGATTTCTTATTTCAACTTCCCGTTAGAATGAGCGCGCGTTTCAGCTTTATGCTAATTTGAAGTGGAGGCAAGTTTTGGTATTTAACCGTTAGCAAGGAACTACTCAGAGTGAGAGAGCTCTGAGTCTCAGATCATTGCTGCTCTGTTCGATGTTCGCCTGACTAGCCAGTATTTGAATTCTACGCCTTAGCGCTGTTACGCTATTATTTATTGAAATAACTTAAGTGCGTTAGTATTAGCTAAATCTTGCTACGCACCATTGATCATTTAGAGGCCAACCTCGCGTTTATAACTCTGTGAGCAATGACTACTTAATTTCTATTTTTATTTTAAATTATTTGATTGTTCAAGTTAGACCCAAGTGCGGTCATTATTTTCTGTTATCCCTCCCGTGTTGGGAAGTGGCTGTACATAATAGTGGCTTAATAAAAGAGGATTTTTAAATCCTTCCTACGTGTAGTTATTCTACCACTTAATCACAGTATTCTACCACAGAACATAGCTGCATTCAGCTCCCTGTTCAAGATCAGGACTTAGACTAATTCACGAATATGTTCGCCAAGAGTATGCATAGAACACTCAGTCCTGACACAATCAGTAGTTACGCTTCAAATAACTAAGAACCTTAAACGCAATGTAATGCAAAACGAATCTAAACAGCGATGCTTCACACAGAGACTTTTCAATATTCCGAACTCAACTCTCAACTGACAGCTGAGAACTCTTGCCCTGTCCAATGTTATATAGTTGTCCTCCGGCCGCCAGGAAATTTCCAGTACCTTCGTTTTCTCGAAATTGTTGGAAAGCATATGTGGTGACAGTTACATAGAGGGCCAGATGCAATTACATTTACATAGGAAATAGATCACTTACAGTTATATAGGAATCAAACAACAATATCGCCAAATTTGGCAAAGCTTTTTAATTTATCGCCAAACTTGGCTATAAAAGTTAGTTGTTAAAATCATCGCAATTCAGCGAGATAGCCATTTACCTCAATGTAAAATGGACTTGTCCCTGTAACCTTATTTTTGCGGCGGAGCAAAACTTCTTTCACTTTAAAAGACATGGACATCTCAGTGCCTGAGCTCGAAATGTACTTTTAGCTTCATCGTTCAAGGAGTCACTGCCCTAGAGGATTCAAGACTGAGGCTTGGCACTGTGAGAAGAACATGCCTTCTACTGGCAAACATCGCCATTAACAACTTCAAAGAACCTTTTTCAGTGACAATAAATAAAAGAAAAAGTTTTATTTCACAAGCAAGCTTTCTTTTTTTTGTCTCTAAGGTAGTACATAAATTTACCCACATTAATTTATGGATAGATGGCGATATTGTGGTTCAAAAAACAAAATCGAACAACAAAAATAACTGTGCCATAAACATATTTATATATTTTGATACTTTATTTCAGGATTGCTTTTACACATAGAGAAACAAGAAAAACTTCTAAACCACCTGATGTAGCCGACGGACTAAATCTTATAACAGTCTACTGGGGATATCTTATTTAAGAGATTTTTATAAATCTTGGTTTCAACTCATCCATCCTGATAGATAGAAAACTAACTTAATCCATGTACTACAGTCTCTAAATTCTCAAACGTCTTGCGAAAATAATCGGCGACATCATCTATCGAGACAAATGTCATCAAATGATGAAATACCAGAATTCTTCGGTTGGGTTTTTAGCTGCTAAATGACAAATTAGTTATTAATTTTATTTTATTTAAACAGACGCTTAGAAGCAATTTTCAGCCCAGGTAAAGTGTACAATATATAACCAGCCGTTTAGCGTGTCGCTACTATACTATCTAACAATAATTATGTGGATACCTGTGACATAAAAAGTTATAATGTTTTCCATTAAGATCATCCTTATTCAAAATCTGCTACGAAACAAAGGTTTCTTCAAATGCGAAGCGAAGCGATTTGTTTTATTTAGAATTTTGAGCAATTAAATTTTTTTGGATAAAAGTGCAAAATTTAGAAATACTTTGCTCTCAAGAGCCCAAACTACCAGTTTTTGTGTCATTATTTTTTTAATAGAATACAATTTTATTTCAAGTTCGTCGGTACCTAATATTTCCCCGTATATCTCTTATTTAAAATAAACGTGTTATATTTTGATTTTCACAAATACACAAGCTCTTTTATTAACAATTTTGAACCTATCATGGGTTCTATGAACACCGATTTCGTTTAATAAAATAACTTTAATTATTAAAGTTACTTTTGAAATACGTAGGTTAGGTTTGCAACACATATTAAAATATATTTGCAATGCATAGCTTATTGAAATGAAAGGAGTAATTCAATGCATAATATAACATACTAGTGCATAAAATATTCTTCGCAGTCCGGTTAAAGCAAAGAAAGTATGTTTATACTAAATTTGCACACAATTGTTACATGATTTATAAAAGCGAATTACGCTCTGCATATCGCGCTTTAAAGCTCGTTGCTGCACTAAAAGAAAAAAGATAAAAACAGTAATGACTTTGGAAAGGAAAAATGAAATTGCATTCATCATTTTTAAGACCTTAAAGCAGACAAATTTAACAAAGCGTTAGGAAAAGTACAATTAAAATTTGTTTTAGAATGCTCTATACCTATATCGATTCTTATTCACTCATAACTACATCTCTGCATCTTCTTTATTGTTGCTATATGTTAAAATTCCCCGTGCATACTTTTGCAGAAATATGCTTAAAATTATCAGGGAAAAGGGGTCTCATTTAATGAAATGCATTTATAATTTAAAACAATTTTTATAATATTTAAATATTGCAATCTTAAAACTCCAGACTATAGTTTAAAACTTCGAAATATATACTATTAAATTTTAAAAAAAATTATGAAACATATATAAAAGCTATAAAATCGCTATGTTAAAAAGAAATTTCAGTTATATAATATGTAGATTTCAATTCAGAACCTTAAAAATATTTTAAATTAAGCTGTTACGATAAGCCTACTAGTTTCAAAACTTGTCCTCCAAAAATGAAGAGGTACAGAATACAAATATTTATATTTAAATGAAATATAAAGCCAACTGGTATTAAGAAAAATTTTTAGGCTCGTCATAAATTAACGTTAAGCGGAGATTTGTATTTCTTATTTAATGTAAAAAAAGACTTAAATATTCAACACGAAGTTGTGATTTTAAATTACTGAATTTCTTACGCGAAAGGATTGCAACAAGTAATTTCCTCAAGTGGTAATAAGTTCTTTATTTTTCATGGAAATGAAATCTCGCCAATTGAAAATAGTAAATGGCAAAATACTGATAGCTCTTCTTTCTTTTCCCATGTTTTAGTATTTATTTGTGATGAAATATAAATATATATATCGTTGCAATCACATTTATTAGCAGTGGCAACATTTTTCACGAAGACCAAAATACTCATACTTTTCTGCTACGCAATATATTTCGAGGATTTCTATCCGTTAAGATTGCGTAAATAATCAAGCTCTTGGTCCATGGCTCTAATCCTTAAATTTTTTAAGGCTGACATTTGCTTCATAACAAAGCTTTACTTCTTCAATTACTTGTAAAGTAATGTTATCTGTTATCAACGTCATAGTCTACTTTTCCTATAAAATATTTAAATAAAAATTTCTTTCGTTTTTAATACGATGTTAGTAACACATATTTTGTACTTTCTTTGCTTCTTTTCACGTCAATTGACGACCTAGGGAAAACTTTCATGCATGGCGTTCGAGCTTTTGCATCGATTGTCAAAAAACGTTATATTTTCTGAATGTCAACACTCATATATTGAAATATTTCAAGAACTTGAAGCGTCAGACATTCTGCTTGAGCCTTACGGCAATTCAACATTCAAAAATACTTTTATTTTCATAAGCTTTTCATTTGCAACATAATACACTATGACATCTACTCACTCATGTCAATGTAATTTAATTTCTTGTTGAAAATTCTAATTTGGGATACACTGCATAGTTCTTTTTAAATATACAAATTTAAATTTTAATTGTATCAAAATGAATCCACTTGGTTATAATTTTAAATCCAAAAAATCTCAGTGTAATTCAGTGAGCATCACCGGTCACCTGCCCCTGTAAGCAAACTAAATTTTATTTGCATATTTAATAGCTATTTGTAATTGGCTTATAATACTCCCTTTCGGAATTAAAACATTTTTGCTAATTTTAACCATATTATGATAAGGGTTTAATATATCTTAAAAGGAGATTAGATACATACCCAAAAAGATCGTAAGATATATCAGATATTTCACAACGGTAATAAAATGAAAGTTAAAAAAAGAAAGAAGAAGAGAGACGTAACTAATAGCAACTAAAAATAAAATTTGAAGACTGCATTAGGAAAACGAACAGTGAAGATATAGTAATTACTTAAAAATTATAAAAGACAATATTTAAAAGATATGCTTCTTACTATAAAGCAGTTATTATTCGTTGCATCATTTTTCTATTACCGAATTTTTACTCTGTCGCTATTGCAGTACAGCATCTTCGATGTTTCGCAGATTACATTTCACTTTTGTTTCGCTATTCCTTAATAAAGTTTTTGCGTTTTATTTTGTTTGTCCTTTATCGTTGAGACAATGCTGAAGGTTAATTATTATAATCTTGTCTAATATAACATTCCTAATTGTTTAAAATTTTAATATTTCAGCTAGTTTAATGAAATTGATTTTAGTGTTATTATGCAATTTGTTTAATCGCTGTATATGTAATATACATGATCTCATTCTGTTAGTGATTAGTGATCTAAGGAAATTCAAAAGAATTTTATAATTATGTTGCAAGTGAAATTAGTTTTTATAGTAATGTGATAAGGCTTTTGTGCCAATATAATGTGATATAAAAGGAGAATCAGAGTAAAGGCTTCACATTTTAGTTGATTTATTTTAGGTTCCTGCTAAGTTTCATGTCCTTTATTGACTTGTAATTTCTTTATTTTACACGTACTTTTAAAATGTGCGCCTAATTTTCATTGATTGAATATAATCAACAATATTTATTACATGCTCGATAAGACAATTCATGCACTAGATAAAACATACTTTTCTAGATTTTACCACTTTCTACTCTAACTTTTACAGTATTTCCTCAGATACATAATCCTATGAGAAAAACGAACTCCTCCCAATTTATTATAAAACAAAAAAATAATTTAAGCACTTCACAGTTTAAAAATACAGAACCATGCGTTTACAGTTAGTTAATCTCGACAAATATGTAAATCTAAAACATACTGAACATCGATTTCTATGCTACGTTTATAAGGAATTACTGAATTTTCCCACGCTTGCTTTTGTGGTTAGCATGCCTATCTAACAAACCGGGAGATACATCGTTCGATTGTTAGCCAAAGTATAGCTGATTTTTCACGTTTGTTGATCTAAAATGTCTACTGTAGCTCTCGAACTGAAATGTGGTCGATTAATACTTGTCACCACTTGAATTTGATTAACTATATTTTGTGCCTTTTCCCATGCTCCTTTAAATGGAAAAGACAAAAGCAATTATAACAGTTCTGCTTTCATGTTATAATGCAGCAAGCGTTTTAACACATCCAGCAAGAAAACTGGAAGATCGCTGATTGAAATTTCCCCGGCCGAGAATTGATTTTACATATTTGTTGCCTGTAATCTTGAAGGATTTTCACACGTTTCCTGACTTAAGGTATTTATTTAAGTTTTTATGTTAGTAAGTCATAAACTACAAATTATAGTAAAAGAATTTAAATAACATGCAACATGGCATTTGGTAAATAAATCTGCCACACACACACAACTAATCCTAAGTCCACATAGATCTTATATTCGTGAGTGAGTATTTAATCCTTCTAATAATATGGGCTCCCAATGTATTCCCAATGTTCCTAAAGAGACCACTGTATATCTTGGGAGGAGTGGTCGTTATTATATAATTTGAAAAATTCTGAAAAAAAATCTGACCTTTTCTTATTTAGTGTTTGTTATTTTACTCATATGTAGCAATTTAATTATATGTGAAAATTTTAAATGATTTTGTTAATTTAAGCACCGAATGTCGAGTATTACGTGATACCTCAAAATATTAGCATGAGTACCAAAAATCTTATTTAAAATAATATTATATAAAAAAAATTTTATTATAGTAAAAGATTCATATTTCAGTCACTAGATGTAGCTGGAGCTGGTAATTAAAATAAATATACCCATTATGAAACATATTAAGATTTCACTTCACTTAGAAACGTTCTCGAAATAACGCAAAGCATATATACCTAACTGAAAAAGAAATGTTAAGAATCAGTAATGAAGAAAATGATTATGGTAATTCAGACTAAAGATGACTGCTTTTCAGATTATTCTTTTTCGCCAGATCCAAAAATCCAACTGTGGTTGCTGAAAAGGATATATTTGTCTGAGTAAAGGAAAAAATTGTCTGAGTAAAGAACTATATTTTATTCAGCTTTATAAAATTTAAGTAAAATATTTGAAATAACGTATCTAAAAACAATTCTTTTAAAAATTGCATAGTTTTACATAATACTGAAATCAAAATGCTTAAGACTTATTTAATTGCTAAAGGCGTCACTTTAATTTATTATTTTAATGCTTTAGGTTTGATTTTTTATCTAACATTATATCCTTCTTTGTATAAATTTTTCAATGAATTTTCAAAGATATATAGATATCTTTGAATATATACGGCATTTATTTTGTTGTCCTTCAAACGCAAGTTGTATATAAATACAATCATCTCCCTCTTCAAATCAGATTTACTGTCAAGACACGATATCGATTTTTTATTCGATAACAATAACTCATGATGATGTAAATGAGGAAATGGAGAAAATAATCCGGCGTTTGTCGAAGTTTAGAAAAGATCGCTTTTTTCTCTCCTTCTTAAAGGCACTTTTTTTTGCAAAAATGTAACACGAAAATCATTAACCGCTGGCCCTTCACTGTTAATTAAACATGTTAGCGATTTAGCAATTATCGTTAATTTTCTTCGCAAGTGAGCGGAAAATATTTTCATTAATTAATATTTAACTCAATTTCTCACGCAGAGGTATTAAAAGTGGAGCTAAAGTCGTTAAACACTTTTTTGTGTGTGTAACTTTCAGTTGCACAAGAATATATATTATCTTATAATAGTGCCATAGAACAGTTTATCTGGATAGCGCGTTTAAAACTATTAATATCCTATTTTAGTATTTCAAACGGAGTTTTTTTCGTGTTTAATATGCAGTTTGTTAGTTGATTAATAAACTTCGGAAATAAATCACGGAGGGAGATAAGCTTTCTCTTTCGCTCTCAGAGCACCTGGAAGTGTGACAAAGGTATAAATGTTACAATAACAGATCGGGGATTAAAAGGTTATTCGAAAGTGCATTTAGATTTTTCCTTTTAAACTTAATTCTATAGTAAATCATCAACTCGAATTTAAATTTCAACTAATTAATTTTCAGGTGGTAATAATTTCCACAGAAGGATATGTACTAAAAGTGTAATCACGTGGAAAGAGATTGTAGTTACAATCAGGGTTGGATTGTTATCCTTCGAAAATTGATTATGGATAGGATATGTTGATTTAATTGTCTAGTGTTCATACTTTGTGCATAAATACCTTTCCCAAACCTTATGCTTTAAAGCGAAAATAATAAGCTTTGTTGAAATCAATACAATTTTTAATGATACTAATAGATTTAAAAAGTAATATTAAAATTATTTTAAATTTAAAATTTTAATGATTGTCATATTACGATTAGAAGTTAAATACTTTAATAAATGTAAGCTATAAAAATTTGAAAATCAAGTTAGGAAGGATTGTTTTTTTGAAAGTCAAATAGTCAGTTCCCAAACTAATTTTAAAATTTTAAAAACATAAAATAGAATAAATAACAATATAGCATATATATCCATAGAAAATAAAAATAAAAAAGGAATACAGGTGGCCCTGTACTTTCGCACATAATTGGTTTCTGAAAGTATATGCGAATGTTGAACTGTTCGAAAATAAAGGGATGTAAGAAATATGAACCAGAAACTGTATTTAAAATTTTTTTATCAATGTAATATATATATGCAATAAAGTACGTATGATATAATCAATATATATATATAGTACCTTCTTAACGGTGCTTTCGGGTGTTCTCTTCATAACCTTGTCAAGAGTTAGTCGAATGCCACTTTTTTTTCTTTTAATGATAAAGAATTCTGCAACTTACTCTGTCTGTCTCAATCGGCATCTTACTTGAGATATACATTCTCCAATGGGATCACATTCTTCCATGAAAGTGAAAACTTTATCAAGATGCATGAAGGTTTCATCCATATTTTTAATTATGAAAGTCTGGATGTTTTTATCAGCATCTTCTTCCTCACTTTCATTGTGTATTTCATTGTTGTTCAGTTATTGCTCAATTAAGTACTCATTTGACAAAGGTACTGAATGAGGTTTTGTCAACTCATTAACATCTTCATTGTTGACATCAAAGTTTAGTTCATTCATTAGACTAACTATTTCATATGTTACATCGTTCGGTATTTATTCAAAATTTATGAAATCGTTCATCATTTGTGGATATAATTTTTTCCAGTAACCTGTTATTGTTAACTCTTTTTTTTCAGCCCACGAATCTTCAGTAATGTTTATTGCGTTCCTTATATTACAGTTGTTTTGCAAGTCTGTTAATGCTGGACCATCTTCCCTGTCAGATGCTTTGATGGCTTTAGTCATTATTGTTCTCATATAACATCATTTAAATGCAGCTATTAATTAAAACAGAAAAGAAACAAGCTAAAGTTAAACATAAAATTAGCAAAGCCACAATATTGTGTTTGACATCGACTTAGTCAAGAACTCAATCGATTAGAAATCTGATGAAACGCGACCTGCACCTTTTTGCTCTCGAAATCGATTGAGTTCTTGACTAAATCTTCGGCGAACTCAAGGCTGTTGCTTTGCTAATTTTATGTAGCTATCCCCGTTTGGTCCATGGGCTTTATGAGCCAGGTACTATTGCAAGAAAGAAACACAAAATTTATTTCCGGGTATCAATTTTGCAGAGATTTTGTGTGTCCTGGAGCACTAGAATTAACAATACTTTAAATTGTAAAGTATTATTTTTACAATAATATTGCTTACCTGTCGGCACGAAATGAAAAGTGAACCAATCTTTAAACATTAACGCAGTAACCCAGGTATTTTTATTTGATTTATAAATAACTGGAAGTAATTCTTTATCATTCCTTTCAGTGCTCTGGGATTTTCTCTTTGGTAAACTAACAATGGTTTCAATTTTAAATCACCAGCTAAGTCTCCACCAAGAAGCAGTGTTAATCGGTTTTTGAAACTTTTGTTAAGGGTTAAGCCATTCTTCCTCCGATAAAAATGTGTGATTAGGCGGGTTTTTTTTTTCAAAATAAATCGTCTCATCGACATCCAATATTTGACGCATATTTTCCATGTGCAATAATTTTGGACTCTCAGTGGGTCATAATTTTGATGTTGATCACCAATCCATGATGACAAAGATTTTTCTATTTCAAGCATAACTATGTCTTGTCTTTTGGAAACAATCTTTTCAAAACTGATCGCATCGTAGATTTGTTTGCATCGTACAAATTTCCTATTGAAGCATAGGGTTCACCGTTTTCAGAAGGCTTAATTATTTCCATCTTTGTCTGGATCGTATGAAGTTTATGAGCCTACTTTCTTTTTGTTCGTATCAAACTGCGGTGTCTCCCTTTAACATTTATGTTATCAGTTTATGACTCCTTGCTCGACAATACAGTAATGATTGCAATTACAAGAATTCTGCTACTGTGGGAAGTAATATGTGTCTGTGATGTATGCTACCATGTCTCTAACCTCGTCACGGACGCGAACGTCTCTTACTGAGAAGAGTAAGGCGGGTGTAAAACAAAGATGGAAAGAGGGAGCCGAAAACGCTTGATGAGCGAGCAAACTTTTCCATTATTGACAAAATTCCTTAAAAAGTTTAATTTTTAAAAATTTGCGAAATAGCGAATTGTGCGAAAGGTGAGGGCCGTCTGCATCTGGAAAACTTTCAGAAAGCGCTACCAATTTAATTTTTACATTGAAATAATGTTTGTGTGAAATGCTAAGTTTGATAATCAAAGTCATTTCAGGCTTGAACCGTAAAAAAACGCTTGATCATTTATACTGAAGGACATATAGTAACTGAAATGTAATTTCTACCAATCAAGAAAAAGCTGTAGATGTGCCTTTGAGAAGAGGCTGACTAATTTTATCAATCATTCTTTTTTATTCTCTTGTTTACGCTTACAGTGCAGTATTCAGCAATCTTAATGAAATCAGTAATCTTCTTAGTGAAGAAAGATGGTTCTAAGTCATGCGAATAATATTTCTAATTGATCTGTTTTACAGTACAACGATTTCGTGAGATTTATACTATAGTTAATTTATAAAGTTTATAAAAGTTTTCATTGTAATTAGTAGCAAATGCTTCTCAAGCTGTACATTTATAGTATAGCTATTACTGCAATTTTTCTCTACTGATATTTTATGATATACTATAATCTTTCATACTGGCATAGAGCTAAGTTATCTCATTTACCAAACACGCAAATCTATAATTCATCACTCTTCTGTGTTTACCAATACCGTACCTTTTATTTTATATAATATACTGATAGTTAACACATGTTTATGTAAGACAAAGTTAACATTCTTCACATATAGTTATTATTTATAATATATAGCACAAATCTCATTAAATTAATTAATTTCAAGAGAGCTTCCGTCCACCGGGGGGAGAGCAATAAATCGATAAACACTAATAGCTCGATTCGAATTCAAATGCCAGCGAACAGGCAGCTTCCATAAGTTTCCGCGGTTTCACTCATATTTAATAAGATTTACGAGTTAGATTCCCTTTAAACGTCCTCCACGAATGCATCTCTTCCCGTAGGCAGATATATTGCCATAATACAAATAAATCAAACATATCAAAAGCTCTTCCTTTTTCTGTAGGCATTTAATGAAGAAATAATGCATTTTTGCATTTTTTATAAAACTAAAAACTTTCCTATACGTGGTATTATATATTTTTTTACGTTTATCTTAAAGTTTCATTCATTAGTAATATTCAATCAATCCTTTCTTTTCGTACATCTTTCCATTAATAAAAGGGTCTCTAGGGGTTTATATATCAAGGAAGTTTTCTATGACTACCTTGTATCATATATATTGTTATAGAGATTTAAAAAGCACAAATATATTTGATTAGGAGCAAGAGTCCAGATTACGTTAATTTAACTAAGCCTGCATTAGAAGTGTTTTGCTAAAAGTTAAGCAAAGTGTTGAACGGGCCATGACTACTGCTACATATTTATATAGAAGTTTCGTCATTCTGTATCAGTGACACCATCGAAAGCACTTTTGTAATATTTATAACTTAGGGTTCCACAAAAAATTATAGTTTTAAAAGTTATATAAAAGAAAATTTAAATTTTAGGTGCTAAATATAATACAGTTTCGGGTGTTTTTCGCATTGACAAAAATGGAAAAACTCCCATTGAAAGGAGTGTAAAAATGTTCATTTAACTACTGGTTTAAATAAATATTAAATACTTAACTGTTAAGTTTCGGACGTGGAATTTGTACTTTTAATAACTTTTCTCTAAAGGTAAAAATTTACAGAGAAAAAGTAACATTTGTTACGAGAAAAAGAAGCTGAAAGCCACATGGATTACATCCCTCTAAGACAAACAGGATTTAATCTTCATAGAGGCAACCAAATAACCAAAGAATAATCTAACTCTTTTTGCTTGGTATTCGTGTTGTCTTATCTATTCTTGTTCCGATAATACGAAGTCATTTGTATCCAAATGCGAACGTTCTCGAGTGAAGAAAACTTCTTCTCGTTATGCACTAACTTCGTGAAAACTTAGTTTCGTAGCAGTACACACAATCTCAACTGGCTAACAATGTGATGCCTTGTTATCATGGCAATCACTCTGATCAAGGAACCGAAAATGAACACTGCTTTGCTACATTAATGGCGACCGCAATGCCTCCTGCTACCCACTCTCTTGATTTAATCATTTTGTTGATGCCTCCAATAAGATGTTATCACGAAGAATAAGAGCACGTGAAATGACAGAGAAACGCAGAATGAGCTCGTTTCTTCAGTGTAGGAAATTTCATCCTCGTTGCCGCCCTACTTCCGAAGTTAATACAGCAATTACTTGAGCTGGATTAAAGTTTGATTAGCATTTGAATTTAGAAAGTACACTTTTTTATGAATGTATTAGAATATTAGTAGGAACATATTTTTGAAGCCTAAGCAGTTACATTTTAATATTATGTTAAATAAGCGTTGATGACAGTAAAACGATTCAACGAGAAAACTGACTGATACGAATATTTTATTCGCTTTAGTTTTACACCAGATACACAGATAATTACAAAACAGAAGTTCTAGAATCCTTTAAATTTAGTACAAATTTATTTGAATGTATCTTGTCAACATAAAAAAAGCAGAATTTGTCAATTAGTTATAAAAAATCTGCATTTATTGGTACTTTTGCTCTCTATCGGCAAAGCCAAATAGTTCAAGCATTGCTGCCGACCACATCCCTTTTTTAATACTTATCACGGACTTCAACTTACATTACATAGTTGCTCCATCAGTGGTCGATTGATTACGATCGCTATAAGCTGGTAGTTCGACTCGCTTTGAGTTTAAACACAGGCGAAAGGGCTGACTGTTTGGTTATTTTTCGTGTTATTTTCCCGTGTGTAATGTGAATAAAAGTCAGGTTTGCTCAGAAAGATCTCCACCAAGGCATCATTCCTGTTAGACAAATTACTATTATGGCTTTGCCATATTTTAATAACCTAAGCTTGTAGAGTTTCCCTTAGTTCAATTAACAGATTATTCAAATTCTTGTTATCTTTCCTGAACTCCTCAACTTCCCCTCACATTTCCTCGCCGGGATGCTAATTTAAGGTTAAATGAAGTGAATATTCAAACGGGTGAATTTTGGAATTCATTCAGAGAGTGTTTTCGCTAGCCAGCGCAAGTTATGATTCTGACCTTGCTGTTACGCGGAGTTGCTGATACGCCTTTTGGACATTTGAATAATTAACACCCCGTTTAAGTTGTCTAGCCAACCTAGTTAACTTTAATTTAAAGTGCTGGTCCAGCACTACTCTTTAGACTTAAATTTATTGAGCTACGATTTTTAAGTTCCAGCGCAAGTTATCGGTGTTTTCTTGTAAAGCACTAAGTATGTGCCCTTCTGTTCTTAGTTGAGAATCATAAAGTGTTATTTTTGCCCTTCTCTGCTGGTATTATTTCGCGCCTGTGCGAGAAGTCGTCAGGTTCCTTGGTGGAATCTAGTAGCGTTTATGTGGCCAAATAGTGTAAGATCCTATTAGTTAACCGTTGTATAGTTTCTCGGATTAAGAGAGAAAATAAAATAGTTTCAACACTATAGATGGGGACACTTCGTAAATATAAAATTTAGCATTACATATTTTCATACAGAGCACGACGTTTTATTAGGAATGTAATCATACTATTTTAATGTGTGAAATATGCAACGTTCCGTACTTTAATATGGATATTTCTGCATCTGTACTGGTAATTTCGGCAGCTTTACTAGGTAATACTTGTTTACACAAAATCATGCTATTAATCGTCAAAATAAGCAAATTTTGTTTCACAGTTGCTCCCTAAATTTGGTGAAAAATTTCAGATTTTAGCTAGTAGCGGGCATTAAAAAGTGCCATTAACGGCATTTAATTTCTAGGTGGTCAGAATATATATAAATAAATTAGCAAAATAAATAAATAAAAGTAAAATAACAAAAATAAGTAAATAAAGTTTATGCAAACAGAAATAAGTGAAATATTAACATGTTACAACAATGATAAACTGGTAAGTAATGGATCAAATTTATATAAAAGTTTAAAAAAAATAAAACAAAATAAAAGTGAGTAAATTAATAGTAATAAGACATGCCATTACAGATAAACGTTAAAAAAATTGAAGTTCATTCATCAAGGGAAATGACTGAAAGAAACCGTTTATTTTCAATTCAAAGATTTTAATTGCCCTTACAAAATAAGTACAATCTACTTGTAAAAATATTTCACTTCTTGAATGTATTGCCATTTTGATGTATTAGCTCTTGCTCAGTCGATGCCACAGATACGTTCATTAATTTATATCGGTATCACTCCTATAAATGTTGCCTGAATTTTAAAATTTCATTTGATGTTACAATTTAATTTTATAACAAAGTCACATGCTCGGGACAGAAGTGAAATTTGTTTTGAAACACTGAAAACCAGGAAAGCTGGACTATGGCTGAATTAAAATGTTGTATTCAAATCAGTAAATTCGCCTCGAATATCTTCATGAATTTTGTTCTATTAAGGTATATAATATTTTGTGTTCAATTTTGTAAAACTTTATAAATATTTTGATGATTTGAATTTTTTTCTCTATTCTTTGTTTTGTTTTGGGGGAACTTAGTAACTGGAAGTGTCTGTCTATGATCAATTTTTAAAGAAATAAAACCATGAACACCGTTTGCGAGCTTCATGAAGGCGAAACAAAATTTCTGTATATTCTCAGATTATATGTTATCTATCTAGAAGGAAAACAAGCTCAATTTTGTTTAAACACTCAGTAAATAGTATTTAAATGAAATTTGATAATGCTCTTATTTATGCGCCTAAGCAAATTTTACTTTATATATCAATTTCCTACATCACACGCAGTTGTTCTTCTAGCTCGCGAAAGTGTCTTAAATCATTAATTTTCAGATAACGTTACCTGTGGTACGAAATAACTGAAGTTTTACTCCATTTATTTTTCCTAAATTCAGATATGATAAATTATGTGTTGTAATTAACTACAAATGACCAAAATCAAATTTAATGTAACATTTTATCACTCAAAATTAGCGTCAAAGAATATATTTTTTAAAGCTAAAAGAGTTCGGATTTAACGGGCGCCCAAAAGGGTTTTTTAAAGTTTCTGAACGCTTTCGCTGAGCCCGCAGTCTACCAGTGTGCTGTTGCACTCACTCCTGCTAATGCATTTATTTTGGCCTTTTTAGCTTTATTACTAAGCATTATTTTCTTTGCACTTACATTGCATTACATTACAATTAAACAACTAATTTAGAAAAAAAATTAAATGTAACATAGCAGCGTATGTTAGAATTCCCCATGTACTGTTCAATGTTTGGCATACATTTTTCTGTCTTTCCTCAGTTCAAAATTCTCAGTTGAAACTTTGAGCACCATGAAGGCAAATGCAAATAACCTAAATCTTACAAGAAATTCAAAGCATGTAATGATACGCAAATTATTAGGTTTTCAGAATAATAGCACATGCCTAGGCTGAACAACTCCTCACAAACTGCTGTATTAATCATATAAAAAGAGGGCTGTGATGGAATGTTAAAAGTCATACGAGGTTAGACATCGCTGTCCTGCATACGTTTTCTCTGCATCTCCTTCTCGACTAAGCTCGAATTTCAATACATCTATTCCAGATCACTTTCTGATCAATGGTTCTTTTGCTAGTAAAACCGTTCTACAAATACGAACTAGAAGAAGGTAATCTCTGCTGATACATGTGTATTGATACCGAATGGCTGCTAGCTGTATGAGGTACTTCTTCAGCTTTCTTAGCATGCCTTCGTGGTGTAATGGTCAGCATGTATTCGAAAATTTCGAGGTTCGAGTTTCGCGTAGAGCACTGCTCATTTTTCTCGTCTTTCGACTTCAAAATAATCTAATGTCTCTACAGTGGCGCCCGAACTAAAAAATGTGATGCATGATACTTCTCCAAAACCAGGATTTGGCGACTAGGTTCCCTAATTTCCAGTCGCTCTTTAAAAGGAATATATAAGGTATTTCTCCCGCCCTCTTAGCATGCCTTCGTGGTGTAACGGTGAGCACGCTAGGCGCGTATTCAAGAGGTCCAGAGTTCGAGTCCCGGCGAGGCATTGCTTATTTTTCATGTCCTTTATATCAAAATAACCAAATGACTCTATAGATGAAGTTCGTCCGTCCAAGCCTGTAGAGGAGAAAATAAGAAAATGGAATTAGATATGATTGTTCTATTACATAACGATGGTTTCTATCTCCGTACCTGAGTTGTATACGCTAGCCAAGAAATCTAAAATTAACGATCCAACCTTCTTTGCCGACATGAACATGGCTAAAGCCCTTGCTACAGCATCAACAACTACCGAATCTTTAAGATTCTGTTCGCAAAACTACTGAGAGCAAAAAAAAAAAAGAAGGCGAAGAAACCTCGAATTCTTCCTCCTACTTATGAAGTTAAACATAACACAAACCCAGATAACGGCTGCCAAGAAAGCTAGCCCAGTCTTCATCGCCTACTGTGTGGGAAATGGATGAACTTTCCGCCACCGATGATCTCGCCTTTCTTGAATCAGATATCACAGAGACCGAAGTCTTAGCGGTTGACGAACCGAGTAGTGAGCGCTAATTCAAAACGGAACCCTCTACCGGCGTTCTAATCCAGGTCTGATGCAAGGAAATTTGAAGATTATTTACTACTCACAAAACCTATGATTTTTGAGGCATTCTCAAGAAAGAAAAAAAAATTTCTCAAGAATTACATGCCTAGATTTTGATGATCACGCAGTCAGGAATCAAGCCATCTGTTGCCTAAAAAATCTGAAATCCAGTTTAATATTCATGTCGACCGCAAGAATAAGTTACAACTTAATGACTCTCCCCTATTTACTGCATAATCTCAAAGCTGTTTAATTCATTTGAGGCTAGGCATCACTTTTTCACATTTATTACTGTGAGAACCTTGACGAGTTTTCACAGCAACTGAAATTCAAAGCTGGAGTCTTGTGAACTATTTCGTGCATTATCTCTATGATTCTCATATTTAACTGGAGAAAGCGTACTTATTTAATAACATGCAAAAGATAATTGCAACACATACTACTGGGAATTATTTGAAATATGTAACTATCAGACATACTGGTTCGATGAAGAAATATAGGTTTCGTATTATTCCTATTCTTATTTTCACTAACTTAACATCGTTAACTTAGTAAACGTTAAAATTCAAGAGAAGAAAAATAGGATTTAAGTAGACTAAATCACAGGTAAGTCAATACAGACAGCGGGGATTTTTATAAATTATTTCTTGAACAATTAGTGGAGGGTATTTAGTTACTATCAGTGGGAGGTTGAGAAGCACGTAATGTTAGAAAACAGTATTTATATTCAAAAGATTATAAAAAAAGAAATATTTTAATTCATAATTCTGATAATTTAATATATATAATGTAGAAATATAAAAAATAACTGTTGGAATACAGAATAAAATATAAAAGTTTCCCAGCTCCTAATAGAAATTATTTAAGAAATGAAATTTTTGTTAAAAGAAAAGAAAGAAGCTATCCGCGCTTGTGACTCTAAGATAGAAAGTATAAACCTAAAAATTAGCAACTTGTAAATCTTGTTTCACTTCTAAAAGTAGTCAAAAAATAATCGCTGGGTCCCTTTAATAAGTTTTAGAAACATAGAGACTTTCACGGTTTTTCCTAAACCCATTTTTGATAGACCAAGTATAACCAGATTGCGAAAATACTGTGGAGTGAGGGAAAGGAGGAAAAAAATATAGAACACACTTTATTTCCAGCTAAAACCGATCTTCCGAACACCTTGCCGTTAAAAAATCTTCTTTTTTTAGGACTCTTAAGAAGAAAGCACCTCGACGGAATTGAGTTTCCACCACTTGTAGTAGCGATGCAGTTTCATTTTGAAGGAAGCGACGAATCCAATCTTTTCAATTGATCTTTTTCGCCCTCCGCTTTCTTCGGGAGTTGGAGATTCAATTCATTAAGGTTAGAAATGTCAGATTCAGTAGTGAGAGGTATAAGTTGCTTGGAAATCCATATTTTTACTTTCTCTCGTAAACACAGTGCAGATTCAATCAAATGATCATATCTTTTTTTGTCTTTTCTGTTCAATACTTCTTGAAAATTGCTTGGTATTTCGGGAAAGGTATTTACTGTTAGTTAACTTTTATCTATTTTTCTTCCAAACTGCATAACTAAAACATATATATGTACCAATAATTTTGGAGTTTTGCAGAGGTAGGTGGCAAAGATTGTACTAATGAGGATCATTTTTTAATAACCAGTACTTTCTCTTGGAAAGATCAGCCTAATTTTGATAAAATTTCGTTGAATAACTAAGCAATGTAAGTGCAGAGAAGAGTGCACCTGGCGGTCAAAAATTATACAAATACGTTTGCACTAAAAATAAAGAGAAAAAGAAAAGGCGAATTACTTGTCATCAGGCGGCGTAAGAAGAGCAAAAATTATGTTATTCAAGCTAGACTAAAAGTAATTAAGTTACTATGTTTCTCAGCAGAGTCACATACTTTATTAATCTAGGCAGAGACTATATGTAAGATATGTATGTAAGATAACTCTAATTTTCAGTAGCCCTTAAAGTCTTTTTTTTATTTCTTTATTTCCTTTGACAAAATTACTAATACAATTAACATTGTAATAATTCAAAACAATAATAATGATAATGATAATGATAATGATAATTTGAGAGTTATTCGAAAATCATCAGACATACCAAGCATCAACGCAATGCAAAACAAGTTTTGTACAGAAATATTCTAAATATACGAAAAAGGCGAAAGAGTAAAGGACAATGGATTTTACATCTCCGATATATGATCGTCAGAGGACTGGTGTAGTGAGAAACACAAGAGGAAACGCCTATTTCCGAACTGACAAATGCACAAATATATAAAATTAAAATTAATGATAAAACATGAGAAATACAAATTAAATAACTATGTACAGCAATCACTCCAATCTCTAGAGATTGGAATCCAAAAGGCACCTTGCCTAAATTTAAATAAATTAATACAACTAAATAGCAAATCAAAGGCAAAAGTGGATTCAAATATAATAAATGCAGTTTAAAATTTACAATTTCTTAAATGTGTAAGTCCTTAAATAAATATGCAAGTAAACCTTTCAATATCATAAAGCTGTCAACAGACGAGGAACTTATGATTTGTTTATAAAAGCATTATTTTTAATATTGTCTGCTAGTTTGAAAATGCTTCATCTTTAAAATCGCTTGATATTGGAGGACTTTCAAACTTGGCTTTTCTCTCTGTGCAGCTGAAATTAAGTAATTAAGTATATTTAAAAAAAAGTTCTAGTAAATATTCTGCTTTAGTAAAAGTAAGAAAAAAAGTTAATTAAAAAGGGTTTGAAAATTAGCTCGGTATACCTTTCATATTAATTGCATTTATAATGTACTTATGGTATTTGCTATTTGTCAAATATGTACCTTTTGAAGTTTTCCGCTAAAAACTATAAATCTTTACATGTAATAAAATTATTAGCAGACAAACTACACTTAAAATATTATAAGAGATACAGTGTTATGATTTAAAGTAGTTATTTTTATTGGTTAAAAGAGTGTATGTATACTATATTATTAATTTGATTAAGTGTACTATTCTAAAGGCACTATTCTTTCTTCCTCACGCTTTATTTTCTCCCAAAAATATTTAGGCATGGCTTGCAGTGGTCTTTTTCTCTTTCTCATGGTTTTGTGGTGTAACTGGAGGCACATCTGGCTAGTAATCGGAAGATCCAAAGTTCAAATCCCAGCGAAGATACTGCCGATTTTTCTTGTTCCCTAATTCTATATATACCTAATCACTCTGCTGGCTTGAGTATGTTGTTAAAACTGAGTACCATGAAAGAATGAAGGAAATAGTCAAAATAAATGCTGATATTGCTAATTTGTATTAATTAAGCGTATGCTTAAAACTCCACTTAACTTATTTATTACTCTGTTTCTTCTGTTTATTTGCTCTTTATTTTCCATTTCAACATTTTAGAAACAAAAATATGTTATTATCGATTCAATCATTGCTTTAAAGCTAATCACGTTCATTTCTGCCTGGCAGAAACTGCTTTCTGAAAATTAATACAATAAATAATAATACATTTTCTCAGTATTAACCAAGTTAAAGTCAGTTTTTTAACTTAGTGGTTTTGCGGATGTATTCGTAATTACATTAAGATATGATATGTTGTACTCATTATCTTATGCTGTTAAAGAAATGAAAGTCTTTTATTATTAGAGAGGATTTTCTACCCTTTTTTCATTCTCGGCATGCTTAATAGTCTTTCTCCCCTACGCTTATTTATCTATCTTCGGTGTTTTAGAACTGTCTCCTCATTCTACGGGAAATGAGATATAGTCAAACAATACTGTAATCTAAATTTGTTCTCAATATACGCGAATTCTTGAAAGAAAGTAAATGATTCTGAATCATTGTTACATATTTATACTCTGCTCTCAACTTTACCTGTTTTTGTTTATTATATTTCACTTTTAAAAATTGTTACAAAATTCACGATCAATATTAAAATAATTAAAGTTAATTTCGAAAACTGTACTTTTATGAAATTAAACAAATTTCAAATTTATTTTAGATGCTGCGCTTAAACATTTATCTGATAAAAAACGTGGGAAATAATATTAAGTGTATCTATTATAAATCATTTTGTACTTAGATCTTTACTAATTTATTTTGTATATTCTTTTGCATTGCTATCCAACTGGTGGGCGAATGCGACAACTGTTATTTGTTGTAATAATCACTAATGTCGTCCATATGATACAAAGCGATGTTATAGCAAATGTATGCTGTAACGAAGGTGAATTGAACATATTCTTAACAAACATTTTTAGCGGTCATTCTAAAGGAAAGATTTTCAAATTGCTATAAAAAGTGGTCGTTTTAGGGATCACGTTGACTGTATAACGCTGAAAAAAACTACATGCAACATTTATGGCAAATTTCTGTTTAAAGCATCTACATGTAAGGCACTCATGTTTATTTTATACTACTCTTTCACAAATATAATCTATAAAATGCCATTTCGTAATTTTCTTCATGTTCAGCATGAATACGAGCGAACTTCCCTAAAGCGTCCTGGAAAAAAGAGTGTAAAGCGCATAATTACATCCCTACCCTTATGAGATAGCTCTCGAGTGCTTTGCTATAAACTAAATAATCCTAACCCGTGTGAATGTAAATACCGAAGGAACTTTAGATGAAATCTGCTTTCAATTACACGTTTGGGGTGTCAGTTTAAGCAAAGCAGAATGGCTTATCTTTTGATGGTAATTGCTAAAAACCTTAAATGATTGGGGCAGATAATATCTACGTATGAAAAGCATACTTATTAAGTACCAATTAAGAATTGTCATTTATTCATTGAGAATTTCAGCTATCTCCTGATTAATCAAGATTGGTTTACCTGGGCTATTGAATAACTGTGTCTACAAAAAGGTTCATTTAACGGGAATTGAAGCATTAAAATTTACTGTTGCAATCATAACTGCAAACCGGAACTATATAAGGAAAATATACAAAAGAAAAAAATATGCACTATAATTGCAATCATAGGAGATGATGTCTGCCTAAAATCTAAAGGCTACAAACATTAGGCTTATATCAATGCAGAAACTTAAAAATGGACAATACCCTCACCGGGTTTCGAACTCCGGACCTCCCGAATATGTATCGATCGAAGATCTCAAAATACATTTTTGTTTACGTTCACTCTACATTGATTCATAATTTAGTGCATTTACAAGAAAAAAAATTGATAAATCAGTAAACGTTTCGGTCATCATTAGCTATTTATGGAAAAGAATGTTATATGTACCTGGGTGTAGGATATGTATGGCATACCTTCGAGTATTAATAGACAGCAAAATCAAGGGGAGTAATTTCAGAGACTTGGCAGAATAATAGTACAAAACAGATTCGTCTTCGTCCAAACAGAGCATACATCGTCCCATCGGAACTCCTTCATAACAATTCTCCATCATAAACATGATGATGTAAGTCGGCCACTGTTCCAAATGACATAACCTAGGAGGTTGTTTCCAGTATATATTTTCCCGCACCCTTAGGCACATCAGTTTCTAAACTTGAGCCAAAAAGCAACTTCTATGCTTCTTCTATTCTATTAACTTCTGTCACATTTCTGACAGGGAACTGGTATAAAAACAGAATTTTCATTTGCTTTTGTAATTATAATAGCAACCTAAAACACTACGTGCATACGGGTTTCTTTTCAAGCTAGAAACTGATTTGTATAAGAGAATATGTACCTTTTTCCCGGAGCACTATCTTTCAGAACAGTTGTCGAGTTGCATAACTTGCAGACACATTTATAATGAAGCACTGTTATGAACAGGTTTCGTCAAATCCAGACTTCTATTCAGATATTATACAGAACACGAGAAGGTAAGTTTTCCCATGCGATACATGATATATATATATATATATATA
>KK119699.1:68761-98119 GCA_000611955.2 Stegodyphus mimosarum
TATGTGTGTGTTATAATTTTAGAGAAAAGAGAGTTGTTATATATATGAGTTTTATATATATGTTAAAAGAGTTATAATTTTCTCAAAAAATTATAACTCTTTTTAGTAGATCTGTGAAGAAATAGAAAATAAATAAGAGTAAGCTCCGGAAAGTTCTATATAAATATAAAACACATGAATCTAAATTGTAACTTCCTCAGGAATAGCTGAAATATATCTGAAACATAAATTTAAATTTTAGAAAAGAATATATTTTATTACTTGATGAATTGCTAGTCCTACTTCCCCTGGCTGATGTACTTAAATTATGCCTTTTGTTTCCTCTTCAGTACAGCCTACCCATAAATCAAGTTCGTTATTTAGATATAACGATAATTCCTCCACTTGGAAAATCGATTTTAACTTTCGGTATATTCGCATTATCATATAAAGATCGTTAGGATCTTTAAATACAGTTTAAAAACACCTCATGCTGGGATAAAAATCATTTTTTACTTTCATTTTTATGACTTTTATCATTGGAACCGATGTTGCATAAAAATTCAAATCTTCTTTCTGAAGGGAGAAAACCTAGATGGAATACGTACATAATTTTTGTGGGTATGTGTCTGGAAATAATGGATATTTTTATGAAAAATGTCAGATTTTTGCTTATTTTCTCTTGAGAAGAGATTTTATTTCTTCTCAGTGTGCAGGAGAAAAGGAATTCAAATATATTTAGTAGTTTGAAGCTACATTTTGATTAAGTATGCTTTGTTCATTCCTATGCGGATATGAAATTCGGACAAAAATCTTAAAAGGCAGATTTTTGCTTCATTTGTGCAGCATGTTAGTGTACAGAATGTTCGCTGAAAATAATCTCTTATATTTCTGGAACTTTCAAGAAATGTTTCAGTCTGAAGCATGTTTTAAGGCAAGGCAATAAATATTTTGTAAAAAATACTAATATTAATAATAAAAATGCTAGCATTCGCATATCGAGTCTCGAAAATCTATCGAAATTTGACTGAAAACCTGTTAATTCGAATGAAACATAATTCCTTGTTTACTTACAGGGGTTTATTAATTTAAAAGCATATGCGGAATCATTAATAGCTACCTGTCTAGTGAAGGCTACTTTACAGTGAGAAATTTCTAAAGCAAATAGGTTTCTATTTATATTTTTATGGGGAAATCATACAGTTAGAATGTTTGGCCTGTAAACACAGAAACTGTTTCGCCAGAAGAGAATAAATAACATTCAGTGTTTCTTATCCCTTTTCTTGCTAACGAAAAGCAAATATTCTAGGAAACAAAATTTTCATTCAAGCTTTATTTCCAGCTTCAAAGAGAATTAATTTTATTAACTAAAATTCGATATGGTCTCTGAATTCTTTGTCTTAATCAAAAGCGATCCTAGTCCTCTGATAAATTTCTTTTAACTTCTGAAATATATAAATCTCACTGAATATTTTGCACTTAATCGAAACTGAAAAAACTTTTGATACTATTAGTTATTCATGTAATTGCCTTTATTTCGAAATTTGATTTGATAAGACTTTCCAGTCCTTATTATTCTCATTTAGAAAATAAGATATGAAAGCTCAATAGACTATCAATCCGATATCTTGTTGCTAAAATTACTGGCTGCATGAGGCCGAGCAGCAAAGTTGCTGAACATTGGTAGTTCGGTCTGAAGTTGGAATCTCCCGAACAAATCTTCATGAACGTCTTCATGGTTTCCCCCATGTGTAACATGTATATGACTCATTCTCGCTAAAAAAGTCCTCGACGAATGCATCCCTCCCCTTAGGCAGATAGCCCTCAAGTGCTTTGCCATAACTGCATGGACACAGAGGAAAACAGGAATCGAAAAGAAGCGACCCTTTCACCAAATCAAAGTAGTTACAATTTATCATTGACATCATTTTTATCTCAGGCGTCTCTCCAAAGACTCTAGTTATTTTTTTTTCTTATGAACAAATAAAAATGAAAAAAGCTGAAAACAGAATTAAACATGTCTTTACCAGCAGTCACATTTTGAAAAAAAAAATACTTGCAGATGTTAACTGAACATACCTGTAGCACAAGAACAGGAGGAAGAATACATTGAGCTTCTTACGAGCTCTTCAGATAGCTAATCATTTTGAATTAGTGAATTATCAACAAGAATTCTAAAGACTGAGCAATGAAACAACTGATCACGGAAATATCATTAACACTCAAACTCATTTCTTTGATTGACTCATTTCTTTCCGCTGATTCTTTGACTTTTACTCCTTTGTAAAGGAAGTAGTGTAAGAATTTCGATTTCTAGGAGATATCTAGATTGACTGATTCGGTCGTGATGGGTATACGTACGTACAACGCATAATTCCAAAACAGTTCTCCGTGAAATGTTGAAATTTTGCATTTGAGATTTTTACTAGTTTTGACTCGCTGTCTATTCATACGTATGTATCTCGCATAACTGAAAACCGATTAGCTGTAGAATGTTGAAATTTTGTACACGGGATTATTATGACATCGAGGAGTGCAACTATTCATTATACTGCATCGACAGTGCCAAAAGTCACTTTAAATAAGGTGATATCTCACTTAGAAATAAAATGAGTTTGATAGATCTGTAGAAAATGTGTATAATTTAATAGGCTTACAAAGAAGTCATGTGATGTCCACGGCAATTTTTTTTAAAGTTACGGAGTCATATGTTTGAAGGTTAAAGAGTACAGCATAACTAAAGTTTACGTTTGTGACGCACAATTTTGGAGAAAAATTTATTCAAATTTTTTTCTAATCCATGATGATTCACCGACCGCATTCGACTTACCTAATTTATAAGTTTTATTTTACGTATATTACTTATACAAATATTAACTTCCTTTTTATTTACTTGAATAATAAATAAATAGCCATTTTTCAGAAATAAAATTCGTCTTTTGTAGGATAAGATTTTTTTTTTGCACGCATCGAAATAAAGAGCGAATTTAAGCGATGATCAGTTCGACATGTTTTCCAGAAAACTGAATTGCGCTTAAGACATCCAGCAGTTTAATTCAGTCTGATGCTCTTTCCTCAGCTAATAAACATAAATGCTATATATTTTAACAGATATTGTTTATAGTACCGTAGATTTCGGTAAAAATAATATGTTGAATAACGATTATTGGAGAAGTTTGTAAGGTTTATCCTAATTTTATAACAGTTATTTTAAGTTCATGCATCTTTCCTATCCCTTCTAGCTTCAGCCTACAATTTCCTACCAGAATGTATTTTCAGAAGCGCGGTTAATGCAAATGAGTAAGAATAGTATTTAAGTCGATGTTTCACTGACTTCGTCAGAGAGCCCCAGTTTCTGACTAGTGCGCCTTTACCTTTGGCTGCCTCTCTCTCTAAGCTATTGCTACGCTCGGCTGTACTTTAGGCGCTTGATTAGCTTCGCCGACTTAATTCAGATTTAGAGACCAACTACTTAGATCTTGATAGCTTAGGCTATATCTTTTAGTTAAGCTTTAGTCAAGTTTAATTTCATATTAATTTGAGTTCAAGCCCAAGTGGGGGCCTTGCTGTACGCTCCGAGTTAGGAGCTGACTGTGTCATTCTTATTTTGAGAAATAAAGGATTGTTAACCGTTCTTGAGTCTTACGTCTCTGTTCACACACTCAAGCGATTATTCACTTATCAGTGTAAGGATTTCGAATATTGAACTATGAAATAAAAAGGAGAAACCCCACAAGTTAAATAATTAATTCCTATTGCATTACGCTGATTAATTACACTTATTCTTATTCTTATTGTTTAACTTCTCAAATAACTGAAGATTATTTAACTATATTTTTATCAGCTTTAATTTTCTGCTGATATGAGTCAAAATATATGACACATTGAGAATGTTTTGGATCAAAACTTCCCCTATTAATCATTTCATGAAAGTTTACAAAACTTCACATGTTTGCAGTAAAAACTTGTAATAGGTGCCTAAAATTACTTTATAAAATTTCCAACTGTTTTTATTGAATTGTTTCCAAAAATTGCTTTTAGAAACCTTTCATTTGATGTCTTTGTGAATGTGTTCTTGTGCTGTAACGAAATTTAACGTAATTATTTCGCGTACCTTCTTTTCTTTTGGATTCTCTCCGTAGAATCATTTAACTACTCTTTCAAATTTCATTATCTATATCTTTTTATAGAAAACACAAACGCATGTAATAACTAAATGAAATCCAAATTTGCTCACACTTATTGCTTATGGTCAAGTTTAACTTAATAATAATCTTTGAAATGATATAACTTAATAACTAGCAATAACTTAATTAATAATCGTTTACAATGTCATGAAAATGAAATTTAATATCTCGCTGGAACTATGAATGAATAAATAAGATTTATTTCTTTATTTAGCAGCAGGGAAAATAACAGTTTAAAACATTGTTTCCACTGAAGAAAAATAGCATTAAATTTCTTATAGAAAGTGAAAACGCTGTTGTTAAAAAATTAAACTTTCGCTGGTAAAACTGAAGTTTTGGTGCTGTGTTGACATGTGTCAACTCTTATAAGGCACTTAATAGCTTCGAGGTGGGAATGTTTATATGTTCGAAATATTTTTGAATATATTTCCTGAAAGTATAAAAGTAAATAATATACCATTTTCAGTCTTAAAGGGGATACCTTTCTTAAAACAAAACGAACGAACATAGATATTTTACGGATACATTTTTCTAATTAATATAAATTTAGACAAAAAATATTCTAGCAAAAAATTGTATCTCATTCATTGTTATATGACCCACATCAGTGAAGTTTCTTCCACTGATTTAAATACATAAGCTTAATGTTTTAAGCAACTGTTTGTAATTGAAATAATATATGAAATTTCCTAATATTCTGATATAAACTGAGGTGGATTTAGTAACTTTACGATATACGTAATGCTTTATTTAGTTATCAGAAATTATTATATTTGTCTCCTTAATTACATCCTGAATGAAAAGTCAAATTTACTTCTTTTTCTTCTTGTTATAGTAAGTTCTGGCTTTTAAAATTATCTGTTTAAAAATAATAAATAAATAATAATAATAAATATTTTACAATGTAAAGATTATTAAACCATAATTAAGATTTAAAACTTTGTTACATACGTTAATAATTTCATGACCTCATGATGAGAGGTATAAGTGAACATTTTATAATAATCTTTCTAGTGAAATCCTCTGGTTCCTGTCGAATTTCTGATCCTGTACGTTTCTAAGATTCTCAATTTTATCTATATCAGGGAAAGTTTTCAGATTAATTCAATACTTTTGATTTGTTTTGGGGTTATCAGCTTGCATTTTCATTTTTATGTATATAATTTTAGTTGTCGTGGAGGAAGTGGTGAACATTAGCTGTCCTTTTTATTCTTTGTTCTTAGGTAGAATTTCTTTCATAATTCCACAGAACTTTACTTGACACTAATTGAGAAGTATATGAAACTCATTTTTGATTTTAATAGTGATGTATACATACTTATAACCGTTACTTTTATTTCTGTCTCTATATATTATTAAACTTTTTCTAACTCTGCTGTGTTGGGTGTACGAAAGTACTTTGCATCTATAAAGGCGTTCCGATCAGTTTAGAAGTTAGTTTAGATAACCAGTTTAGAAGAAATTCTAGCAAAAAAAAATTATGCTTCATTATTATTCATTTGTTACCGAAAACTTATTGCCACTATACTGTTACAGTTTTATTCCTTAAAATAAAATAATACGGCTCCTAGTATTTAAGCTCAAATAAAATCAAAATTTAAAGAAACCAAATTCTTACTTCTCAGCTTTCAAACAGTACCCATAAATTTATATAATACATACAGATGCTTAATTCCTTTGTAGAACTCATAATACTATTTCAACCCCTGGTCAAGGTTTTGTTTTTTAAATTTCATTAATGCTGTTTAAACCAAGCCCTTTAAGACCTATGAAGCCTATGAAAGCCCCATTTAAGCCTATGAAGCTGCATTTTAGGCAGCAGAAAGTAATATTCATTTGCTAAATCTGGAAAACATCTGGAAGCGGTTGATAATTATGACACGATTATGATTATGATTTTTACTTGTAAACTAGTGCCGAGAATGAAATTGTAAGACAGCACGTTACCATTCAGGATAAACGAGTTTTTACATTGAGCCTTTTTAGGTCTGACACCCCGAGTTCTCAAAAGATTGTCCATTGCATCTTTACAAAATATCTAGATTACCATCAGTCCTCAAGAATATAATCGTTTCCGGTCAGAAAATATCACAAATATGGTTTTTACTCAAATTTCTGAAATACAAATTTCTGCTTCGATGGTCAATCTTCTGTTAACCAGAGTGCCGTTCTAGATTGCCATTTCTTCTCATCATAAGCAAAATACCGAAATGTTTCCCCTGTCACAATTTGTTTGAATAAATCATGATTAATATCTGCCGTTTAAATCAATTAATTGTTAATCTTATTTCAGCTTCCCAATCAGTGAGAGCAGATTTTTATTGGCTCAAGTAAACGACTCAGTAAACAAGAATAAATAATAAATAAATAAATCGAGTTAAACGTTCTCTCCGTAAACCGGAAATATGTTTAGGAAAAGCTAGTTCATTTGAACATAGCTATTTTTTATCATTTGTTAGGTTTGCTTAAATTTCTTAAAATAATTAACAATAAAAGGATTTCGATGCACTGAATATATTACTGCTTCTTGCTATGTACAGTTAAATACTTTTAAAAATCTGAGTCATAGACCTCAAGAAGTAATATAATTTCAAAGTATTTTTTTTTAATTACGACTTGTTGAATATTATTTGAAAACACAATTATGCATTTTAATTCGGTAAACTTTATTAAATATGCTTATGCAATAAAATGTTGTTCCTTAACAAAAAGGAGCTAGAAGGCGCTGCCATGAAGAGGAAAAAAAATCTTTCTTATACTTTTCATTATGCTTTTTCTTATGCTAGCCTATGTCTCTTAGGAAACAAACTCTTAAAAGGACTCTTAAAGAATTATCTTTCATTCTTTGTAAAACTAAACAGAGGTCAGAAAAAGAGTGTATAAGACCCTTTTATTCAAGCATAAAATTAACAAATGACCCAACTTGGGTTACAGGAACAGAAATATGTAACAAATAATAATTTCAAGATGTGGTAGGTTAGCCTAACAGCTCGCGGAATACTTTAACGCGCAGGAAGAGCTCTGGTCTGTAGTAATCGGGCGAGACAAAACTCAAAGGCAATAACCCATCCACGCCGCTAACGCAAGTTGCTAACAGTCACAGCACAACTTGGCCTGAAATAGGTAGACACGCTCTAAAACTAACTTCTGAAACTCTTGCTTAAATAGCACTTCATTCTACCTTAATCTAAATAAACTCTCGCTATCCCATTTACATTCTGGCATGAAAAGAGAGTTAAAGGAAAGGCTTTACAACTTAAAATGAACTATTAGTTAAGAATAAATAGATAAACCTCACGAGTTGTTAAAAAGAAGTATTAATGTTACTTTAAATAATACTGTAGAATGTATGCATTTGCTAATATTTTTAGACTTCAATTGTATAATCTCCGAGTTCAAGAAAAAAATTAAATTATCTTTGTTCTTTGGAGATAAAAAAATTAACTAATCTGACTATATGAATAGAAGTCTGTCCGGAAAGGGCTTTGCAAAAAACTTGTGGTTCATGTTTAAATATTAACTAAATCACACTTTTAATGAGCATAATATCAATAGTGATGTTTCATATTTAATATACACCTCAGGATTACGCGCTCACTATTGGCTGAGTGGTAAAGTCGCTGAACACTGGTAGTTCAACCTGGATTTAAATCCACTCAAACGAGCTGGCTGCATGAAGTCTTTTAAGGGTTTTCTTATGTGTAAGGTGGATATGAGTAATTTTTCCTTGGAAATTCGTCCACGAAGGCATCCTTTCCCTCAGACAAATAGTAATCACGAGTTTCGGCATAATCATCTAAACGAACGAAAACACATTTCAGTAACAACCTCATAACAAGTAACACAGCTGTCGTGTCTATGTTGTTTCCATTCTAGCATTGCGAAATTTCGTTCTCATATATCATCATTAAATTCTTTATTACCTTTTTTAGGATTTTGATAAAATAAATGTTGCGTCAAAGTAAAACTGATCAAAAAAACAAGAAAAAAAATCGTAAAACAATTCTTTAAATCAAATAGCCGAAATTATGGCTTAAAAATTTTAAAAGGAATGTATGATTCTGAACGTTTCAGTTAAAGGATATGCAATACTGAGCAGAAAAATAGTATTCCCACATGTCCAGAAATTCATCATTCATATATGCTGAGGTAAGTTAGCATATGTTGTAAAGTATTTCTTCCGCCTTCTTTGCATGCCTTCGTGGTGTAGTGGTCAGCGCTCTCGACGCGTGTTCGAGAGGTCCGTGGTTCGAGTCCCGGTGAAGGCGCTGCTCATTTTCCATGACTCCTGCTTTGAAATAACATAATGTTTCTACAAATTGAGGTAATTTAGAGTTCTACTTTTAATAATAATAGATAATGAAAGAAGCATATCACATTGCTTATTTCCTCATCTCCTGCTTCAAAAAAATACCTAATGTCTCTACACGTGGCGCCGGAACAAGAAAAAAAGCTGGTGGATGATGATTCTCCACCACCGGAATTTGGCGATTGGGTCCTTTAATCCCCAGTCGCCGTTTAAAAGGGGGAGTACGTAAGGAATTTCTCCCGCCTTCTTTGCATGCCTTCGTGGTGTAGTGGTCAGCAGTGGTATTCGAGAGGTCCGTGGTCCGAGTCCCTGCGAGGGAATTGCTCATTTTTTATATCTCCTGCTTCCAAATAAGCTAATGTCTCTACAATGTTTCCATGTGTTTGAATAATGCTGTCAAGATACTCAATGATACATAAGAAGATAATTTATTAACTGAGAGCACAGTAACGCATACATATGAGAAAGGTTTAAACATAGTTTAAGGAAAATAATATCTAAGCTAGGATTTCATATTTGTAACAAGTAAGGAATTTTAAAATTTATTAAGCACGTTTTTTGCCAATAGAAAAGGTTCAGTTTTCTTTCAATTTAAATGCTTTTAGCATTCGCGACAGTGGTAAAAAATAATAATAATGGACTTTAAAAGGAAAATTAGTTCATTTTTCACATAAGACATTAAAATGGTTTTTAAGAATCTTTGGAGTAATTATCATTATGACACTAAACAATATATTTTGAAACTTATAGGGTTACACTTGATTTGGTAACGGTATTTTATCTAATAATGTCAACTGAATTATTGCTGTATCTGAGAAAAAGTTTTGAGAAGGTTCAACTAACCTTTTTATTTAAACAGAATTTAGTACATAGGGGTAATTTAAATCAAACCCTGAACTGGAGTTTAGGATTAAACAATTAAATACATCTAAAAGCTGGTTCACTAGCTTATCGAAAAGTCAGAATTAAAGTGTCGGTAGCAAGAAACGGCAAAGTCGAATAATTACCACTATTTGAGATAGCAGAAAACTAACCACGTAACGCGAACACGATGCCAGAAACACTCTCTGTCCGAAATTCAGAAATTCAGTTTAAATACTCATTACTTATTTGCATTCCGGTGAGGAGTACGGAAAAAAAAAGTTAATAGTAATGACTGAAATTATAAATAACTGGTTAATTAACATAAGATTCGTACAAACTCTTAGATGAAACTTATTGTATAATTTTTACAAACGATCTTGTTCACTTCCATGATATTTTAAAACATTTCCTTGTTCTTTTCTAGGCTTAATTGGGAACTGTCTTTCTTGCGAAGATGGAACAGAGCAAAAGATACCATCGATCAAATTGGCATAACCCACTAATGAAAATTTACCGAAGAGCAGTTACAGATTAGAAAAATAATTTTGCTGTTAAAGAAATTCTCTCACAGCTTTCAAATTAATGTAGTATGGTTTATCTGAAAGTTATTTATTTTAGATATTTTAATCAAGTTTTCAATGTTTAATCCATTAATTTACATTTTAAATGTATCTTATAAAATGCAGCTACTTTTGTTTTTTACACTAAATTTCCTTTTAAAGTATCTAGACTCTACCTTCTTGGTGTTTGTAAACTCTAGATTATGAATTTTTCATTAAATTGTATGATTTATTTAACTTTTTAAAAATGCAATTCCTGTGAATGTTCTTGATACGACCGTTTACCTTTAGCAGACCCAAAATGAGTATTATTTCCTCGTAGAGCCATCTGAAAGTGAGCACTATTTCTGTGAGCGTATTTCTGTGAACAAGGGTTTTCAACCACAGGGGAGTTTCCTTCTGGGAAAACGTTCATAGTTTCAGGAGGGAGGGGGAAGAATGCGATCAGCCATTATTTGTTTACCTGTTAAGTATTTTGTTTTAGTTTATAAACATAAAAAGCTAATTTTATTCAACTTTTGATACCGATCAACATTTTTCATGCTTTTCAGGTTCTTCCTTGTTTCTTTTATAAAACACATTAAAAATAATCTAAATTTCAGTAAAATGTATATGTATATTTCGTATTTTAGAAAGAAGGACGAGAATGATCATCTAACATTGGTGAAAAACGTGCATGGGCTAAAAAATATTGAGAACCGTTAATACAGAACGTAACCCCTCTAAAACTTCACCTGCACGAAATACAAATTCTTCTGTAATCAAAAACTGTCGTCTTAAATTCTATTCGATGAAAGTACAAAACTTAAAAATTGTATATTAATGTTACACAATATTACTTGTAAATGCCTTAGTTAAAATGGATAATCGATAAGGCTTAGCTTTCTTTTCATTGTGTTTTCTGTTAGGAATTGGAATTATACACTTTCTTTCATTTTCATGGGTAAGTTTTGCTCCTTAACGTTCTTCGTACACAAAATATTTCTGATGCACGTTCTTTCAGGATTATTTAATATTCCATCAAAATTTGTGTTCTAAATTATGTTTCAAAGTTGAATGCAATAAATTTAGGTAATTAAACTTAGCCTTCTAAGCAAGATTATTTCTGTTAAGCTTTTTGTGTCTTTTCTCTTCTTTTTTTCGAATTACTTTAACATTTATGAAACGACAATAAAATGACTTTGTTCATAAAAACCTATTAAACTATTTCTGGGAATCGAATTACTTTAACATTTATGAACGACAATAAAATAACTTTCTTCATAAAAACCTATTAAATTATTTCTGGGAATCGAATTACTTTAACATTTATGAAACGACAATAAAATGACTTTGTTCATAAAAACCTCTTAAACTATTTCTGGGAATCGAATTACTTTAACATTTATGAAACGACAATAAAATGACTTTGTTCATAAAAAACCTATTAAACTATTTCTGGGAATCGAGTTACTTTAACATTTATGAAACAACAATAAAATGACTTTGTTCATAAAAACCTATTAAACTATTTCTGGGAATCGAATTACTTTAACATTTATGAAACGACAATAAAATAACTTTCTTCATAAAAAACTATTAAACTATTTCTGGGAATCGAATTACTTTAACATTTATGAAACGACAATAAAATGACTTTGCTCATAAAAACCTATTAAACTATTTCTGGGAAACGAATGTATGAAATAAACCAAAATAAAATTTGGAGGTTTGAATGAGTTTTTACATTTCAAACACAGAAATGAATCCCCTTTGCCCTATCTTATTACATGCAAAGTAATTTTTCAGACATAACAGTCTTAAATATTAACCAAATATCCTTAAACAAACGAAAAGCAAATGAGATATCATTTTCACGTATAAATCTGTTTAAAAAACAGAATTACTAATAATTAATTCTCAATACCATTACGCTATTTTAAGTTTATATCTTATGTACTATTTTGCTTTGCTGAATGCTGTCATAGAATTGCTGTTTCCTGAAATTTGATATAAATAGAGTTACTTTTAATTTAAGGGTATACTTTATTTTACTGGATTAAAATGAAATCATTGTTGTTCGCGAATATAAAATGGTTCAAAGCTCCGTGGATTCCTCTGTTTTGTATGAATTTATGAACTCACTTTGGAGTCATACTTTTGTGAATTTCTGTAAATATTAGAGTAATTGCGATTGCTTCGTTTCCTCTTATTTTTCTGCGTGTGTATGTGTGTGAGTGTGACTGTTGTAATAAATTGTATTATTTCATTCATTTTTTTTGTTGCATTTCTGTTTTACATAATTTAGGATATATTTTCTTGTAAGTAAACATGCGGCCACATATTTTATGCGTAAGCTTTTATTCCTTTAACAAAATTGTACATCTTATGACTCTAAATTCATCGTTATTAAAATTATGAAAATAACTCAAGTAGAGCAACCTTAGGTAAACGCAGGAACTGTTCTGATAGGCCTTGTTGACACTTAGCAGTTAACAATTCTTGATTTCATTCAGACTTACGTTCGAAACGAAAAAATCTGAACTGCGTATTAGAGCGCGATATTGGTAATCTACGTTATTTCTCGTGTGCTAAGTAAAAATTGCCGAATCTCTGTGTTCTCCTTAAATTTCTTAAAATTATCAATTTTGCTCTATACTCTTGTTAATTGCAATAAATTATCAAAACTTTTTTCTTGCTCATCTATATTAATTATTCAAAGAGCTTTTCAATACAATTAATAAATATCAATACAATGAAAACAATAAAATTCAATATGAAGTAGGAAACAAAAGAACTATTTAAGGCAATTGGTAGATGATTATTTTGCAACAGCATATTACGGTATATACACGGCATTAGAGACAGTACTCTCAGTAACCTGCGAAATGATTCTGGCAATTACCTTTTAATTGTCTTATGATTTTTTACTATATTGCAAATTATGCAATCAATTACTTTGTTAAGAGGTAAAAATTTAAATATTTAATAAGTGTGTGCATTGTTTTTAAATTTCTCACCTATGCCTCATTATTCAGTTTTAATTGCTAAGAAAAAGAAAACTCTTATGCTAAATTAAATGGCAAGACCTGTAAGAAACGGTAAATGAGCAAGTATAGCGTGAATATTAAAAGGAAAGTATTTATCCTTTAGAGTATGCAATGCTTATTAAATATCTTAAAATTTCTATGCTTACTCAATCAGTGCCTCCGGATCATATTTAAAAGATGACAAATGTGCATGAATGTTACAATAATAGGGACGTTGAACAAACTCAAAGAATGAGGAGAAAAGGAATCTTCGAGAAGGGATGGTGAACCCATAAATATTAAGAACCTATGTCCTATAATGAAGTGTTCTTACCATTCGACTTATTATTACTTTCTTTAAATCTTGACAGTGGTTATCCAAATAATTCCATTTTAAAGAAAAGACATATCACGAACATGGATGAGACTTGAAAAACAAAGTTAGAGGACAAAATCTAAGCATCACGCATCTTTTTATTCCAAGAGATCTAAGAAAAAAACGTGCGAAGTAAAGCAGAACTAAAAATTATGCAAATCTGTTCTCCTTGTAAAACACGCCATGACAAAGAGGCAAAAATTACATTTCCTTCATTCACACGAAACCGTTTTCCACTTCAGTGAGATGTATCTACACACGCATTAAATCCCCCACATCCCCGCCAACCATCCATTTTATCCGGGAACTATTTTGTTGCCGGATGCGACGCTTCAACGCCAAACAGGCGATCGACAAATCAAAGAGCACTTTAAGCGATTAACTCTCACGGTGGAAACTATATTACTTGGCTGCCGCCGTAGCATTGTTTTAAACGAAAAAGGATTTGAATGCGAAGGTGATTTTTCCGACGTCCTCCTCTTATCCCTTCGTATAGTCTTTCTGTTTCGTTTAAATTTCGTATAACTCAATTTCTTTTTGGAACGAGTTCAAAACTTACTTGTTGCAGACCTTTTACCAGTTTATAAGATCTGTCCTTGATTATGATAAATGTATTCTGATTTTTTTTTCAAAAATGAGTGAATTAATCATGGAGGCCTTTTACTTTGGCATTAAAATGATGTAAGGAATGGAAATGTGAATAAAAATTGAAAGCGAAAAATGTTTCAAGCTGACATTCAGAAAATGTGCAATTTATTACTTCTGAAATGGTTTGTGATTGATTTCGTAAATGAATATTTAAATGATGTGTTCCTTGCAGTCAGAAAATTACTTTTAAAAGTGGCTTCGTTTGTTTTCGATCGACATTAAGGAGAGAAAGAGATACATTGTTAGACAAATAAATTTAAGTGAAATTTCTTCATTGAAGATAAAAGGAAACTTTTAGTAACATAAGCTGTCTCCAAGCCAGTCTGATAATCATGAAAATATGCGGAAACAAAAAAAAAGCGGTTAAAATGTAGAAACATGGGAATAAAAAATAAAATATGTGACTGCATGGAACATTTTAAACGCCATATACAATGCAAAATTTAAAGTTTACAATGCTACTGCAAAAGTATGAATAATGAAGTAAACTTTAATACTACTTAACTCTTAATTTAAACTCACACAGCTAAATATCATCGCAGCTAAATATTAAAGTGTTATTTTATATTAAATAAATTTTTTGTTTAAAGTTTGGGAATATTTCTGTTATAGGCTTAAAGTAAAAATAACAAACGTTTCGTCATAGGATTAAAATGATACGAGTAATTTAATTCTAAAAATTGGTCTATGTTAGAAATTTTTATACAAATTGATACTACGCAAGAATTGATGACATGCAATAACAAGTTAAACTTTTTCTCTGTATCTATATCATATCCTAATTGGCCGTTCAGGTAAGTTGTAAGATCTCGCTGCCCCAACTTATCGGAAACTGGGATAGTGACTGTTACTATGTGTGAATTTACACAGAAACGTGAGAAGGGTTTAAAGCCCTTTTTATTTTATCTTTAAAATGACAAATGCGTCTACTTGACGCTCAAAACAAAACGTAAAACTGAAAGTAATGACTAGATGAACAAATATCAAAACACTACCGACGAGGCTCTGAGATCCTAAACTAACCGCGTTTTTAATTACCGCTGAGATTCAGCAAGATTACTGATTAAACAGTTGAAAACTAGCATTTTTGCAAAGCTAGGCACACAGGCCGACAAGCACCGATCTAAACTTTACCGGGCAACCTCACTAGCGGAACTAAAACAATACTCTCAAACTCTGGTTTCGTCTACTATTTAATTCAACTAGCTTCCGCTAAATATGAATAAACTGCGCATGCTACTACAATTTACATACTCTGGCACGGGCATTTCTAGGGGAAAATGAAGGCTAAACAGGAAAGATAACTTAAAATAAATGTTAGTTAAAATAAATATAAACCCTACAATGTAAAGAAATATATCGACAGCAATACTTTCGAAACAATCTGTATCAGCCTTTCCGAAACTTTTGTCACTAAAATCTGAAAACTTACAGTAATTTTTAATGTAATTGAATGACAAAGTACTTTTTTAATTTATTTTGAAGCAAAACTTAAGTGCAAGTTATATCTTACGTGTCTCAAAAAAGCCCCTAGTTTTTCATCTTCTTTAGCTTTGTTTTGTAAAAAATGTTTGTATGACTTTATATCAAAGAGTACTTCATTTCTCTTTCATTTTCTGCCTGTTTAAATTGAAATTTGCTTACCAATCCAATGAAAGTCAACGCCTTATAATTTAGTATGAACTTGTTGTTGTTGCTAAGGCTCACATGTCTGACCTATAGTCAGCCCATAGCAAGCAGCGTAAAGTTTTGCGCCTGTCGCTCGACACAACCTAGAATCCCTTACAGGTGACAATACGATTTAACTTAGCTCCACCCCCAATTTTGATGGAGAGCACCCTGGGCTCCACCCCCAATATGTAAACATTATCCACCAAAAAACTCAGAAGCAGTTTCATATAAATGGTAGCCTTCCTTAGCCTTTACATGTATGCATTAGCTGTAGATTTTGGCTTTAAAATACAGCGTAATTATAATAATAAAAAATGAGCTAGTTTTTCAGATTCATTTGTACATGTCGACTCTGCAGAATAAGAAGCTGCGGCATGTCTCTCTCCCGGCTTCTTCTGCGCTCTTTTTTGACGATATTTTTTATACAGCATTTATGTTCTCCAACTAAAACTGCTGACCGAGTCTCCAGATGTTATAATCAATTAATAGTTCGCCGGATATGTCTTTGAAATTGTCTTCAGCAATTGTTACTAACCGTGAGTACTGCAATTGTTTGAATAAAATTAGCATCTCTTTAAATGCTATGCCACTTCCTTGTATTTGCCCTGTCAACTATTATATGAATACATTCCTGTTGCATGTGATGTGAGTAACCTCCTTTGGCATCAGGCTGATAACTTAGTTTTTATACATTAGATTATTAAGATTATTATTAAATATTAATTTCATTTTTAAAACTTTTATAACTAAATTATAAGGTACTAGAAATGGGCGCAGCCCGACCCACCTAACCAAACAAGTTGGTCTTATGGTCATAACATGCCACGCACTAAACTATAAGGTATTTTCTCCCTCCTTTCTGCATGCCTTCATTATGTAACGGTAGTACACTCGGCGCGTATTCCAGAGGTCCAGGTTCGAGTCCCGGTGAGGGCATTGCTCATTAGTCACGTCTTTCGCATAAAAAAACAACCTGATAAATCCGCTGTGGCGCGCGAACTAAATAGGTGGTGGATAATGATTCGTCACCACCAGGTTTTGGCGAATGAGTCCCTTAATCCCCAGTCGCCCTTTAAAAGGGGAGTATATAAGGTATTTTCTCCCTCCTTTCTTCATGCCTTCGTGGTGTAACGATAGCACACTTGGCGCGTATTCGAGGGCTCCTGGTTCGAGTCGCGGCGAGGGCGTTGCTCATTTTTCATGTCTCTTGCTTCAAAATAAACCTATTCTCTTTACAATCTGATTAGTCAGAAATATTTTTTAGATATGAATTCAACTAAAAATTCATTCCATATTTCTTAAGTATTCATAATAAGATGACTAGAGCTATTCTGAATTTCTAACAAATATTTATACATTTTTCTATATTATTACTGTGTCTTCAAAGAATAGGTAAGAAATTTTTCCTTTTTTGCCAAAGTCTGAATTAGTTAAAACTCAAATTTTATTAAATTTCCGTTGCGTTGCGTTACTATGATCTACTTTTACAGACTAATGAAGTGCAACTGCCGTTATAACGCGAAAACACACTTTTCTGATATATGCTTTAAAACTTTTTTCACATCACCCCTTGCACATACTGTATTTAACTGACTCATATTTTAAATTTAACTCTAGTTTGTGAATGATATACAGTAGTTTCCTATACATCATATTTCAATATATAACTTTTTAACACAATTACCATAAACACGTATTTGATTTCTGTGGCTTTTACGAAGAGACAGTAAAAGAGGAACTGGAAACTGAGTTGAGTAAACAAGCACACATTTTTAATCAAAAAACATTGGGAACTAAATTGGAATACGATACATATATGTGCCACTGCTTAAGTGAATCAAAAAAGAATAACGGTTTCTCCGCTTCATGATGCTTTAAAAATATCATTTCCTCGAAGCAGTTGTTATGAAATTTTGAAATAATAAATGGAGGGGATCAACGAAGGGGGAGATACCCAAGTGCCGAAAATTCACAATATACTCTCGTTGATTTTTCTGAAATCGCATCGAGAATATTCGGTCCATTAAACAATTTCGCACGCAAGAGCCGCCGGCCGGGGTCATAAAGAAAAGGAATGCTCCGACATAAAAATCGACCATTGTATCAATTCTTCCGAGGTTAGCACTTTTATTGCTCTTGCTTTCCAAGTTGAGAGTCTCTCGGAGAAAGTTATCGGGATGAGGTTGACCTAAATGCGTCTAATGCTACGAAAGTGGTACGAGTCTGATGAAGACTTGTGGTGAGCCAGATGCTTAGAACAGAATTTAGTTTGATGTTCACTGATTAGACCCTAGCTACGGTAGTTATCCCGAGAGTTTGAATCTTTTTAATACAATAAACTGCACTTTTTTTTTTACGTTTGGAAAGTCCGTGGCAAAATGGCAATATGCTGGATCACAACAAAACTATAATTACTCTGGCAAATTGCCAAATTCGGTGGCATTTTGTAATTTATCTTCCGGATTATATCAGTACACAATCCATTTCTCTAACAAAATAAATAAATATATGCTCCGCAATCATTTTTTGATGCATTTGATAGTAGCAAATGTTACGAATAATTGTACCATTAGTAAAACTATTAAAAATACATCAAATAACTCCGCTCTTCAGCAACATGTTCTTTTTTCTTTTAATATTCTTTAAATTGTATTTTATTTATTAAATAACAACAGAAGTTACATTTTTTATTTAAAAAATTAATAAACTAATTGAATTCAGCAAATTTAATTTTGACAAAGCTGGATTTGTCGAATTTCGAAATTTTAAACTGTATGTTTAATTTAAATATTATATGAGTGCAGGAGTAAATATTCCTCATCATAGAAACCAATAAAAGAATAAAAAACATACATTAATAGTATTTCTTCGAGTATCATAAGTTTCAATATTTATCTTTATAAAATGCTTCGTTTCGAGATAAAGGTGGTTTCTTACGTTTTCTACTGAATAAATACTACTTTCTGGCAGTTTTCGAGCAATTCCGATTTTTAACTTTAAAACATTTCACTGTAATGTTAAGAATAAAAAGCAGCTTTTACTTATTGATCTAAAACAGACCTGTATAAATGAAATAAAAATGTTAATGATATTTGCATAATCCGTTAATAATTGTAAATTTACGCGCAAATAATTAAAGTTGTGTATTGTTAAGTCAAAAAATCTTGTTTCAAATCTGCCAAAGGGAATAAATGACAACAATTTAATGAAAACAAATTGCCGCAAGATTGGCTGTAATGTGCATTTTCTTCAGTGAGCTTCCATAGCAATTTATTAGCAATTTATTATAGCATTCAAATGTGTCATTAATATTTAGATTAAGTGACATAAAGTATAAATTTGCTTGTAATTCAAAACTTAAATTAGAAACTTAGTATGTAGAAATGGAAATTTAAAATTCATTACAAAAATTAAAACGACAGACAGAGAGAAAGATTTGTAAACAGAGGTTAATTTATTCAGCCGTAAAATTACTGTATTTCTAAATTTTGAAAATATCAAGCTATTTTAATGCAGAATAGTTTCTACACTAATCGTGTTTGTTGTAAATGTTACACAAACTTAAGCTTTGAAATTCAGTTTTCTGTTTTTATGCTAGTAGTAAAATATTTATCTAAATTATTTCTGCTCTTTTTCCCGCACTGTAGATATTTTATACGTGGAGGTTAAAGAGGTTTCTTCTTTATTTACTGAGCATGCATTTAAGTAAGACGTATACACGTACTTACACATTTGGATTTCTTATTGAAGTTGAAAATTCATAAATCAAACTGAAATAGGCCAATGAAATATTTAGTGAATAACCATAATAAAAATAAATAAAGAAATATTCTTGTATTCATTAGAAATAAAATCATAAAAACCCACAAATGCTAATTAAAATTAATCTGGTCACACAAGACCAATCCTTTACTTTAAATTCAAGTTCTTATTTTCTTAAAATTACAGTAATTATTCTTTACATCTGATAACAAAAAGAACTTTGAATTACCCCGAATGATTAATAAAAGCGACGGTTGTTTTGGATAAAAAAATGAGCTTGTTATATTTTTAAAGATGAGTACGTATCCTCCTTAATTTTAATGAAGACAGAAAGAGAATCTTAATAATTAGTAAAGTATAGCGATACATGTATAGCAATGTTATCAGTTTGACAGTATAAAGGAATTAGGACTTAGTACATGTACCTAATAATAAAACTCCTTCAGCTGTGGGTTAGGCTTCCAGTGATATTCAACCTCATTTGAAGAATTACATCGAAAGCGAAATTGTTAAAATATCGAAAGAATAATGCAGAAACCTAATTCTAAAAGGTTTCCTAGTTCGGTAACACGAAAAATAAGTATGTTTAATCTGGAGCAGAGTTTTTCAACTTGTGTTACACATAGGTTTGGGGATACGCGATCAACTTGCGGAGATTTATTTCATTTAACTATTGGGTAAGTTTTAATTTAAAGCAACTTTCTCTTGATGCCTTTTTCACTCACGTTTTCTTGCCAGAATGTTAATAAGCTAGCGCGAGTGTATTGAGGTAGAAGGAGGTAGTGTTTAAGGGAAGATTTGGAAAGGTGACTTTAGAAAAAGTGTTATGCCTGCTTAAAGTCCACATCACTATCTTGAATTTACAGCGATTCTGTGGTGTTGATCGCTTCTAGACTTTATGCTTGTTTTCGCTCAGCCAGAGCCTTCCTGCGCATTAAATTATTCTGTGATCCTTTAAGCTTAACTTACTATACTTTATTTTAAGTCGATCGTTCTTTTAAGTTAAGCCAGAAGTGTTGGCTTTGTGTACGCCTAAGTGGGGCCATCTGTGAAATTACGTTGAGTAAATAAAGGGTTTGTAGACTCTTCTTCGGACTTCCTGTCGTCAATAAGGCCTGAGGATAATTCCTCATACATATTTTAGGTCTCGTAGTTTATGCTACCAGAGAAAACGAGGTTCTACAATCTAATCAGTACGGAAAAAATTATCAACAAGGTGAAAAACAACAAAATGTTGTAATAAGTACGGATTAAGAAACTGAAAACATAATTTTATTATTAAAATCAAATGGAAATCAAATTTGAAGATTTCCGTTGCGCCCTTCATTGCTCCAAATATGTGTAAATGCAATGAAGTTAATTGTAACTAGCCCACCCACACCACATTCACATATTGCCGGACTCTTATTTATGGTATGTAGCCACGCTTTCTCGGTTCTATCATCGCATAACATGATTGAGAGCTACAGACCAGTTTGTGTGAGTACCAAATTTTTGATACTAAAACATCAAGTGAGCTACGTAGCTCTGTTTTTTACACCTGTACCTTTCAAATCAATTTGAATGCGGAGTTTTGTTTTCATATTTCTATTTGTTACATAGAAAGTGCTGCTTATATGTAAATCAATAAGTGGCCAAAAAACAGACGTTAGCATAGAATGGAAATTTAGTGGATAATAGCTCTAACTTGGAGTTTGCTCCAAACACTTCCAAAGAACCGGCAAGCCTGCCCTCTGAGGGTGGGAATGAAACTTTGGTTCACGTAAGTGACTGGCCAGCCAGTAGCAAGATAGTTCCAAATAGCGGTCCTCCTCAGGAAAAATTAAAATCGAAGTTCCATACTTTAAATAATCAACAGAATAAATATTTTGCTGAATATTTTAAAGTATGGAATTTCAATTTTCGTTCACAAGTGATGAAACCGGACCCAGCGCTATTTGCGCTGTGTATAAGGACGTATTTTTCTACAAAATCTTCGTCGCTGCTGCTTTATGAATCAAATGCTACAATTAAAACAAAAAAGGATAATCTTTTTTGCGATGATCTAAAGATCCTGATGTAAAATCGTATTTATTATCAATTAATGTATGCAATGAAAATGCAATTAAAGTGTCTATACGTAGCACGTTATTGTGTAGCTTAAGGTGACAAACGTCTTAATATGACAGCTGAAACTTTGGCAGCACCATGGTTTAAAGCTATTATTCAATATACGTTTACAGCACAAGTTCGAGGAATTAATAGAGTTCCCTTCTCAAATATGATAATGTCTAGGATAATAAGAACAAGTCTGATGATAATTAGATCGGCAATAACTAAGAGAAGGCTGATGACAGAATCGATGTGTCTAACCTTTCGATCTTCCTTTTTATTGCAAGGTATTAAATTGTAAAAGTTTTGAGTAAAATTTCCATTGTGCTGTCCTTTTACAGACAACGTGCAGTGGAGGAAATTTTTAATGTAATTAATGATTACTTTTGTGAAAAACCGTTGAATAGGCAGTTGCAGTGTTATTGCATAGAGTAGCAGAATTCGTGGCAGATTATTATACAGGTTTGAAAGGGCATATCAAGAAAATTCCGTACAGCATAACTTGAAGCTATTATTGCTACATTAATTGACAAAGCTTATTTTTCAAATCCTTGCGCGAATTACTGACCCAAGTGCTCAATAAATCCGCAATAGTCATTAATTTCATTAAAGCCAGTGCAATCAGACTTCAGATAATTCAAAGCATTATGCGAAAAGATGCACAGCGGTTTTTATGAAGAAGATTAGTGACTGTCGATAAGTTAGGAATTTTAGTCTTTTAGTTTATGAAAGGAAACATTACTGAAAACATCGTCAGAGTTAAGATGCGAAGTTCAAGTATTTCATTTTCTTTCGATGGCCACGCATTTCAATTAACTTGATTTCGCAAAGATCATTGCCTTCCTAGATTATCATTCTTATCTGATATTTTTTTCAAAAATAATTATACTTACTACGGATTTACAAACCAGTTCCATGTTTTCAAAATATCTGACAAAATTGAGAATATGAACCCAAAATTAGATTGGAGGGAATAGTATACGCAAAATCCAGGAGTAAAACTGAAGCATTTGAGACACTTTACAACTCATTACCCGAAAAGGAGTTTACAGACTCGCAGAGAACAGTATTAAGCAATTAAACAGACTCCGAAGGTCGTTACAATATTACTTTCTCAAAATAAGTAAGAGAATAATTATATTTTTGATCTTTTCAATGAAAGTTTCTCTCAAACAAAATTCAAGTTACCATTCCTTGAGAAAGATAAACTTATTAGGCTTCACAAAGATTCTTCCTTAAACCCTGTCTTGCTTTCTTATTGTTCCACAAGAAAAGAATACTTAAGTAAATAGCAAGCCATTAATATAGTCGCTGCTATTTACAAACACTGAATTTAGCGTGTATTGCATTTACTTCTATATTAAAAACATTTGTCGTAACAAACTGGGTACTGCTCTTGATTTATGATTTTACGTCTCCATATTTGATTCTTGCAAATCGTTAAATTCAACTAAGCAGACTAAAGAACCGCATTTATAATGAAGTTCAGAGAACCATTCACATACCTTATTAAGGTTGTTGTAACTTTTATTTAATTTTATGCATACAATACGATTTATGCAATATGATGTGTACAATATGATGTACACATTTGGCTTTCATGTGTTAAGTGTTAAAAGCTATTAGTGTTTTATTATAAAGTTAATTTTTTCTCTTAAGTTTAGGACGAATAATGTACGAATACGTCTCACGTTTAATGTGAATAATGCACGAATACGTCTCAAGTTTAGTCTGAGTAATGCACGAATTTCTACAGCACGAATATGTATTAGACATATAGTTCCAATTACAAACATTGTTTTACATTACTGAAATATTCAAGTTTTGGCATTTTCAAATTTAAAGAACTCTGTTTTGTAAAAACTATGAAATCTAACTTTTTTACGTTCCGCTGCTCTCTAACTTACATTTAGGAAAATTTTGTACTTAGTACAAAAAATAAAACACAAAAAAGTTGGCTTTCGTACGACAAAAATTGACCCGAGGTATTTGATATTGAAATCGCGAATAATATCAGGATCTGTACACAAATTGAACAGCAAAATGCTTGCAAAAAATATCTCTCATATTAAGAGATCACGTGATAAGCATTTCTATGTAGATTATTGTGAAAACATTGATAAATATAGCTTTTTTAATGTAATTCTCATACAGAATCTTATAGAATTCGTGTTCTAGGAGACACAGCAAGCTTCCTTATTGGCACAGTCAACTCGTCATGTCATTCATTAAAAATGAAACCTATTTATAATTTAATGAATTTTTTTACGATTATCAGATTATAATTCTAAAGTTTTAGAATTATAAATGATAATATTAATAACATATTTATACAATACTGATAAATTACTTTAATTAATTACTAAAAATTATTCCGGCATACTAAATATACAAAATTACAAATAAAACGACTCTAGCAAATCCCAAAAGAATATCATTAAATAATATTTAAGGGAAAAAAGCCACCTCAAATTATTCTTTATGTTAAATATCGGAAAATTTGCAGTTAAATAACTTGGTCAGTTCTTTTCATACGGCTGTTAAAATTTTGTGTTATTTTATGTAGTAAGAATAACGTTTTCCTAAATATTATCATAGCGATTGAAGGAAAGTGTAAAACGTTAGATTTCTCATTTTATACATAATTAACTTTTTATAATTTAAAGATATGAAAACGTGAATATTTGCATCATGGAAACATTTTTGTAACTGGAAGTATATGTCTACGACCAATGAATGCGAAAATAAAGGCCGGGCGAACAGTTTTGTGGACACGGTTTATATCGTTTCACTTATTAATGGTTTATTTTTACTGTGATATTTCAAAAATGTTTAGGATTTTAATTTAGGTCTAGCCTTGATCAGTACTCAATGAAATTATCAGTAAAATCATATTCTTATTGCCTATATACAAAAGCTGATATTCAGAACATCTCTTCATAAAAGTTATTTTCTTTTAGACGTATTTGTATCTATCTATACCTTGTAATGGTTTCGGAAAAGCCTGGCTACAATAGTATAATCATAAATGCTGAAAATTTTGTACGTGTTGTATTTATACAGCAACTGCATGAAATGTCTTATGCATTCATAGGATTTCCAATAAAGGTGTCTATAAGCTCTCTTGCATCTTTAACCTATATATGCATTTTCAATTACTGCGTGCTTTAAAACGTGGAAAACGTTATGAAGAGAGTTATTACAATAGTCTTCAACTTTGGGTATTTAATGGTTCGGGGAAGGCGGAGACCTGAAAAATGAGCAGTACCCTCGCCGGGACTCGAACCTCGGATTTCTCGAATACGCGCCGAGTGTGCTGGTCATTACACCACGAAGGCATGATAAAAGGTCGGAGGAATATCTTGTAGCGGAACGAACATTTTACTGTTACACAGCTCTCCAACCAATAATGTTCAGTCGGTTTTCATAAAATTTTGTACCTTTTTTTTTTAAATCTTCATAATGGGAAGTCTTGCTTGTCTATGATTTAATATTAACAATAGAACAGAAATTGTAGCACACGTTTCTGGAAAGTTCTGCATGCCAGTTATCAGTTAACGAGTTCAAATATTATCAAAAGAAGAAAGTTACTAGAGAGGTTCAGTACTAACTCATATACTTTTCATCTTGCCAATAAAATGACAAGAAGCACAGGTAAAGCATGTGAAAACATTATCGCTACTCTCTGCTCTCTGAACCGAAAAGGCGATTGATGACTCAATCGACATAACTCTATCCTGACTTGTAAATATCACTATTATTGAATTCATGTGGGTCTAATACTCATGACTATCACAAGAAAAAAAGGTAAAACCATGTCGTTCATTATTTTATGTTCAGCCTCTTTATCTACATCAATACAACAGGCTGAAATGGATAACAAATGGGTCCTTTAAGTATTACCTTGGTTAGAACCTTAACAATAGAGCTTTGCTTAGAAAAAACAGCGTAGGATAAAGTGGTGTAGCATAAAATATACGTGTTCTAAGTCCTTAAAGCTATATGCTGAGACTTTCACACTCTAGAGCGGAATGTGCGGAGATAACTTTAATAAAATAGCAAATGTTACAACAAACCGAATTTAACCGAAACCGAATTTATTAACGGAATTATTTATCCGAATTCTAAAGGCAGAAGCATTTTCAATACTCTTCTTTTACGAAAATTATTCCAAAATTATTTCACGAATGTTTTTTCATACTTGCTTATTAAAATATTGATTAATATTAGAGTTCCTTTACAAATTTTCCTACCATTAAAAAAATACAGATTAATAGTAGGATTCCATTAAAACTTTTCCTACGTTAAAATATAATTATTTAATATTTAAATAAGAAATGTATTCATAAAGCATATTTAAAGTACATTTTTTTACTCTAAACAAAGGCAACAGTTCCGGGAAAAGAAGCCTCAGACAACATATTCACAAATGCATTATTTAGAATTTTTATCTCTTGGGGGGAGGAAAGGGGCACACTCCTTTACCCATGCTCATACGAATCATTTTCCGCGTTGGAGCAGAGAGCGCCGAAGTAAATAGTTCCTCAAATGAAGCGAACCTACACGCAGTAAATCGTTAGATACATGAACTTCCGAATTGAATTTGCAGTTGTGAAGGGAGGTTGTTTAGGTAGTGGGCAATGAATCGGAAAACTACGACCCCCCATTCTTACTGGAGGGACTGCTTAATAAATCATGCACCATGAAAGGTAGTCGATTTTAAATTCAACGACAAATGATTGTTGTTAAAGTTTTAGAGCAACATTTCTCATCTATTTTGATGGATTTTGCGTGGTCCCATTATTGCCGAGAAGACGCTTTTGCGGTGAAATTACTTGAACTTAACGATTGTGGGTTCGGCTTGATGGAAGTTTCGGGTAATCACGGTTGTTTTTGAGTAACTGAAAACAACGAATTGGCAACTGTAACTAAATGCTTCAGAGTTTACGTCTTTGTTTAGGATTCTTTATTACATACATTATTGGATTCAAGTAATTGATATCCTTCTTTTAAGACGAAACTTTTCATTAGCGTCCGTAATCGTCTATCAAGACAAAGGATTATTCGCTAATTAAACAGTGTTTGCTGCGCCGAAAAGTGATAAAATGCCATATAATGACAGTGTTTAATGATGTCAATACATATCTATTTTAAATAATGAAATATAAGGTACTCAGTTGGTTTGAATAGAAGCGTTGTTTGAATTACCGTTCTGAAATAATGCTTCTTTTCGAAACAGGTATATAGCTTAGATTTCACATTTCGAAAGATCTGACATCATAAAATAGTGCCATTGTATTTTGTTTCATCCCATTTAAGCACAAAAATAGTTAAACAAAAATGATGCAGTTGAAATACTGCATTATCTTAAAGACAGGACCTTGCTTAAGGCAAACAAATTGCTGTATAAATTTTCCAGTTATTTTTGTAAATAATCTGAAGGACATAAATGGAAAAAATATCGTTAATTCTATATTTTAACAAGCTTTGATCTGTAGAAAAATTTTGGCATCTAACCAACTTAATTGAATAAATATTATGGCAATTCTCTTTTTCTAATTTCAAAATTATACTTACAGTAATATCAATGGTAACTTTGTATCATAACAGTAATAGTAGTAATACATGATGATAAGCATTTTTGTAATGGTTATGAATTTAGTTTCCGCGTATTCTTATTGCTTATATACCAGTTGCATTCTATCTATCTGCTAATATCTTAGGTTTTACTTTGCCAAATTCTCACCAGTTTTATATAATCTCTATTAAGCAGCTGAACTTTTATTTTACTCATCATCTTAAACATATCATCAGTTTTGCACCATCAATATTTCATCTCCTGTCTACTGAGTTTTAATTTGCTTATGAATTTTTTACATTCAAGTTACTTGTCGACAGCAAAATGATGCAAATTAAGGTTCAGTGTAAAAGCGGGCTAAATTTTAATGTAATGTCAATTTTTTATTATTTTCTGTTAATATGTTTGTTATTATAATTTGAATGAGATTGTTCCTACAACAAACTACACTGTAATTTGCATGTGCAAATGTTTCATCAGTTGCTGACCGAGTACTATTTCAATTCGAAGATATTGTCTTTCGCTTCAAGAACACTTCGCATACATTTAATTATGGTGTAAGAGAAAGTGAGCAAAGTCTATAATTATTAATCTGCAATTTTGATTTATGGATATCTTAAATAGCTATTAATAGGTTATAAATTCTGCTTTTATATCCAAATTTCTGCTATTAATATTTTGTTATTGTATTAGGACATGAAAAACTACTAAGAGAAATTAAGAGAGTTCAATGATTTCTTTTTTATAATAAAAATTGATAATTAAAAATCATCAGATACTAGATCTTGAATTATGAATTCAACTATGTTGAAAGAACATTTTGAACAAAACTGATTTTAGAGTGCATTTAATGTAATTTTAAAGTAGAGAATTCAACCAAATAATAATAATAATACTCATAATTTTGGAAATTTCAGATTAATTGAAGCCTAACATCTTGAAAAAGATTTAACATTGAAGAATTAATTAAAATATATATACACATATAAAATCAAAATAATTCTATGACTTATGCACAAAATAATAGAAAGTAAAACTTAATTAAAGACATTTAAATTTGTTAAAGTTACTGCGAACTTCATGCGGAGTAAAGAGAGCAAATTCAATCTAAAAAAAGAATAAGCATTATGAAGTACATACTTTGAAACTGCAATAAAGTTTTAACAAAATACAAACCAATAATTTAATAAAATAAAATAGTTTAAAATGCTGAAACTCCTTTGGTCTTTTTTGGAAAGAATTTGCATTAATTATTAATGGAACCATGTTTCTGTTTATATCTTATACATCTTTATTTTTCATTAAAATTAACCATGAACCAATCAATAATTTCCGTTGAAGAGCTTCGGAATTTGTTTCTAAATATTTTAGTGCAAACCGATTTACCTTGGTCTTCGAACTACAAGTTTCGCCACAGGATAACGGAGGTACGAGGTGCGATTTTAAAAAGCTTATGCATGTCTCACTATCATTTGGTTTGTGTTTATACAATTTTCTTTCGTCGATATCATCATACAAACGTAATGGCATTTAATCATGTGATCCAATTTTTGTGCCTGGTAGTGCATAAAATTCAATTTATAACATAAGAAATTTTACTTGAACTGTTCCTAGGTTGCTGCTGTTGGCCATTTAAAAACAAGTTTGTTATTTTTTAAAATGAATAGAGAAATTTTTCACTGATTTCATTTTAAGGTAACCAGTTTTCTTACAGCAGAAGCCAGAACCTTCGCTTTGATCTGATTTCAACACTTAACATCACTTTGTTTTCCAGTTGTATATGGTACTTGTATGTTTTTTCCTTAATTTTTCATTAATAAACCTGTTTTACAGATTTTTAGTAATTTCATCTGAACGTAATTTGAACATTCTTACTTCAAATGTTGCAAAACGTCTTGTTTATAACTTCATTCCTAATATATCACCACATTATCGATAAAACGGCCCATTTTACAAAGGAAACTTTGATGATATAAATGATATACAACAAGCCTCAAATATTCTCTATACAGAGATTATTTTAGTCATGTGTACTAAAAATGAAATTATAAATTCTGCCCAGCCGGTAGAGTGGTTAGTGACCCTGACTACCGTAGTGATGGGCTAGGTTTCGAATCACGGAGAAGACATGGTTGTGACTGTCCGTCTCTTCATAGTAAGCAACATTTGCCAGCTAATAAGCACTTCCATTATGAAATGGCCATCACTTCCGTCTCTTGTAGTAGCGCAAGGCTAATGGCTATTAAACAAAGCGCCCGGCCATTAATATATATATATATATATATAATTAAAAACATTTTTTTCAGATTTCTTATTTTTTTATTA
>KK119699.1:98187-113583 GCA_000611955.2 Stegodyphus mimosarum
ACAACTGAAAATATATAATTATGTATATACTTATAATAAAATATACCAAAAGCTGAACATAAAAATTGTTTCGGATATAATAATTAATATTTCTATAATTCTAATGATCAATAAAATAGCTGCAAAGAAGAGTAATTTATTTTAAAGCAACCGCCATAATGAAAATCTTACCTAAGGAGTATATACACAACGCATCGGGAATAAACTTTTCTTCACGATGCTATTAAGTCTTTTTCACGCAGACTGTGCATTTGCCGCATATAATAAATTTATCACAATCATGTTTTAAACACACATATCAGTGTTTTAACATGTATTTTTACAATGTCTTTTACACAGTATTTAAGCAGACACTAAATTTTACAAGAATGCAGTAGCTTTATTTGTTTTAGAAGTGATTAAAAATTCAATTAAAAAAATTAACAATTCTAATTCCTATTGCTCCCTCATTGCAATAACGAACCAGGTTTTCTCGATAAATTCAAGACCCGAGCAAAATATGTGCCCTGAGAAAGTAACAGCAGCTTCGTATCAACTTTCTCAAAATATACGTAATAGGCAGACACCAACACGGTTGTTCTGAGAAGTTTCTAATTAAAAGGTTCCCCTGGCAATATGCAGCTGTTGCGGTCCTCTAAAGCAAATTGCTGGTAAATAAAATGAAGGCATCGAAACTAAAAACATGATGGAAGTTATTTCACGAAGCCTTTTATAGATGCATTTATTAGAAGAGCAGTTGGCATAGCAACCGGAAAGAAAATAAGGAAATTCCAAGACTCATTTGTTTAAGGGTAGCCTCCATGTACTTTTCCTTTGCATGGGAAAAGCATATGCAATACAAGCGATTTATTTGCGAAAGCATGTATAAGACTCTCTCTTCCTCTTCCTATCTAAATTAGAAACAACTTGTAGAGTTTTTGAAATTAGTAAATAGGAATATGTTCGTGACGATATTGCTTACTTCGCATTCGTTTTTGTCTGCAGTTATATATGGTCTATCATCTGAGAGAACAATAATGATGCTTGTGAAACTTGCACGAAATATTTCATACGCAATTAAGTTATGCAAAAATTAAGCAAAATATGATTTCAGCTCTGAAGGATAATGAAACAAATGCAGTAGAATGGCTAATTAAGCTCTGGAAGGAATTTCATGAGTTGGTTTCAAATTTAAGTGAAATAATTTTTATAATATTCTATTATTTAATTATAGGGCGGTAAGAAATAATAACGACTTTTTTATTGCGAAGCTACTTCTCTGATTTCATACCTAAAAATTCGGGCTACGGTTTATTTGATAAACAACCTTCATAGAAAAATGTGAATGAATAAAAATACCCTCATTCCTTTAAATGTCCAGAAATGTGATTAAGTTATTCGACGTTTCAGAAACTTATGCGGCTAGTATTACATTTTTTTCATAAATGCGTGTATCATAACTTTTATATTAAAAAAGCCACATATTTTATTTTAAATTTGTTCAATTAATTTAATATTAGTTAACTATAATTTAAAGAAATAAATTCGCTTTTTATAAATAAACCCATTATGTATTTATGATTAATGTAACATGAATAATATATTTCTTAATTAGAATTTAAATTTTAAAAAATGTGGTCTATATCTAAGATTTTTTATATTCTTTCAAGATAGAAATTTTTGGAAGGACGCACTTTTCTTGGCTCTAAATTTTCTCTAAAATTTAGTAAATATTAATAAATTCATCGAATTTTAATTGGGATTAAAATTTTGATTGATTTTAAATAACTGATAAGATATTGAAATTAAATATCGGATAAGATATTTTAAAATCGGAAGAATTAAAATTTTCCGAATTTTCTTATTAAGGAGTAAGATCAAATAATTTGAATAGGCATTTTTGTGTTTTGTAGTTCTATGTATTATATTTTCTTCGCAGGGATTCCATAGATGCTAAGAAAACAGTTTCATGGAAAGAGAACAAGCATTATAAGAACCAACTATTATATTATTATTTATTATCTTTATTTATATTATTATTTATTATCTTTATTTATATTATTATTTATTATCTTTATTTATATTATTATTTATTATCTTTGTTCTTATTTACATCAAATAAGAACGAAATGCTGAAAAACCCTTTCCCTAGCCTCTAATATTGCTGCCTTTGAAAATATCTAGAAAAAATGAAACAAAAATGTAAGTTTAAGAAGCAATTTATTTCCAAATTAGATAAGAACTTACGTAAAGCAAAGATTAAATATGCGGTTTAAAATATAGTCTATACATGCTTCAGGGAGTCTATACATGTTCGTACATGAGCAAAGATTGCAATTATCATATCTGGTAATAAATATAATATTGCATTAAGGAAAATATACTAGAGAAACAAATGAAACAGCATGAAAATTTAATAGTTGAATAAAAATTTAGTTCTACTGTTACAAGTAGAAATGCAATATAAATCTGAAAATTATACAAGATTGGCAGGGAAAACTACAAATTCTGTAATCAGCATGAAACGTTTGCGATTTTTTTTTTAATTTTATATTTTTAATACCGTGTATGTATAAAAAAACGCTTCGTTCTTCACTCTCAGTTAAAGAGACTTTTAATGATTAATATTGTGCACAGAATTTGAGTTTAAAAGTAAGTAATTAAATTTATGTATACATGAATTTTGTTATATAATTTACTCCAAAGTAAGCTATCCTTTTTTGTTACATGCTTACGTAAAATTTAATAGGTTCTTATAATCTTCTATTTCGATTATCATATAGTAAAATTATGCTCTTTAAATACTAAATCAGGTAATTTATATGTTAAACACATAACTATTTCTAATTATTAACATCTTTATTTTTCCTGGCAAATATTGATGACGCTCTTACCATTATTTTTCACACAAAATAATTTTCGGGAAACATACAGAGTGCAAATTTAATACTTCCAAAACTCTAAGGTACTTCTCAATGAAAATAAGATTTTTTTTTATTATTTTGAATCAATATCATAAAACTGTTTCATTCTTTTAAATATTAAAGATATTATAAGTGATGGCTTCAGTAAGAATCAAACTGCATAGCTATTGCTAATTGTAAGAACCACATCTAGTTAATTCGTAATATATTTAGTTAGTCCACCTTAGGTTTTATTATTTTGCTTTACGTTCACTTTCATTTTCATCAGTTACCACCAGGGTGTAAATTTAGCTACCGCATTTAAGCTCAGAATTGTTAATTTCCTAGTTTCGGTAGTTTGCGAGTGTTTGATGATCCGTCTTAATAACTGACTTTACTTCTAGTTTAATATTTGAATTTTATTTTAACATTTGTTCTGCTTTCCCGCAAGCTATGAAGATTTTTTTCTGTTATTGCACAATTTATGCAACCATCAGCAGTTGGTTAAATAAAAGTGTTTATTTAATCCTTCTTCTGAATAGCAATTATTACTTCCTTGTATGAAATAATGGAAATATTGTAATCGTGAAAAATTCCGGGTACCATATTTCAAAGGAAAATATCCATTTTGACCGCTATCGAATGCAATTTAAGGAGTTTTCTGATTGACATCTGTATGTAAGAACACAATAAAGTACACTTTTTCCCCAAACGAATTATAAAACTTATTTAAAATGGATTCAGAAGAGATTTGTTTCGAGGCGTCAGTACGTACATATTTATGTATGCATGTATCTCGCATAACTCAAAAACGAGTATCCTCAGAACGTAGAAATTTTGTATATAGGATGCTATAATATGTAGTTGTACATTTCCCTTTTTGGTTGCAATCGGGCGTACCAAATATATATATATACACATATATCCACTCTGTTACTCGGCTCAGTGGGCTCGGTTTTTTTTATTCTTATAAATGTCAATTGTGCCGGTAAAATGTTCATTTTCGCTTTAAAAATGTTGAATTATGCTGTCTTATCTTCCGTTTAAGGTTTTTATGCCTTAGATTTAGTTAATCTGCATGCAATAGTTTTAGAATTATCAACAATTTAAAAGTTGTTCACATGCAGCTAAGCCTATTTTTTTACCATAGCAGCCATCTTTGCTTACATTTGAAACTTAGCAGAATAGTGAGTTAAGTCTTTCTGCACCTTCAGTGTATTTTTGTCGAATGGGATCAAAACGAAACATTTAAGTTTTGTGCACCGTAAAATCTCTCTTCTCGTCTGCTGGGCAAATTACTTGTTTTTGCGTAGAAACTGTAATTTTAACTGTAACGTTTTTTAATTGTTTTAACTGTATTTGGTGTTTTATTTTTTCTATATTTTTCAGTTTTTATTGAAGATATTTTGAGTTTTTATGCATTTTTGCCTTGCCGCGAAGTGAGAACTGAATGAATTGAAAGAGAAATATATCTTTAATGAATTTCGAGGAAATAAGTTTAGATGAAATGCAGGGAAAAAGTGCGTATAATGTAATATTCCATACAAGGAAGCCATGTGGTGTACACATATGATTTTTTTAATTAGAATAATAAGAGTAAACAATTAACTGTTCAGCAATTAATTATTAGAATAGTATGGATCTGTATAAATTTAAGCCTTATCTGATTATTGGTTTCTGAAAGCATACATGTAATAATGCATCGTTAAATTTTCTTATTTTTCTTTCTATACCTTAATTAGATATTGTATTTAACTAGGTAACTTTTGTTTCATCCCAATCAGAAACAAATGCGTTCTAAATAGAAGCACGCTTTCATTAAATATTCACCTACATATTTAAGTATTTCATAAAATTTATCCTAAAATGAAAGAGGTTTCTTGTTTTCATGTAAAAAATGCATTAAATTTTGCGATATTTGCTTTCAAATTTTAGTCTACAAAATTACAGTCTTCACAAATTTTACAATTCTTGGAGGCACATTATAGTAAAGATATCTTGAAGCAGTGTAAAAGATCGAATTGAAATGTTGATTTTTACTTCGAAAATAATATTTATTCATTGTTTTTTATCTTAGAAATTGTGTTATGCTTTGCACTAGAAGAATGAATTTATACCAAGACATCTCAGAATCCGATTGCAGGAGAATCGTAACTTATTGAGACTGCGGACTCTTGCTTACGCTGATCAAGATATTACGAATGCTAAGAGAAATTCTAGGCGATGCGTACAGAAGGGCCATACGGAGCTGCGACGGCAATTTCAGCAGTTTAAACTCCCCAGCGTTCATTTTCTCCACATCACTATTAGAGGTGGTATGGCCACATCATGTAACTGGTGTAGAGAACTTCAAAACATTGCACAGCCCAAGTATCCGCACCCATAATTCGATGACATCTTCAAAGCCTCGAATTATCACCAACGCAACGATTACTTAGATTTGGTTGGAACGGCTTGACCCTGCAGTATAGGAATCAATGCATTTATCAGTACTTTGGAATCAAAGTTGGAAGCTTAATTTCTTCATCGGCATACTGGCTTAAAATCTGTTTTGATTATGGAGGTTTAATGCTAATGCCTGTCTCATATCTTAGGAATTTCAATACCCTACTTTTAATGACAGGTTGCGAGACCGCATTTGCCTAGACTTTCCTATATTTAGTCAAAACAGGAACTTATCCACTCCTGCGTTGGCCGATGTGTTTCTAAATGTCCTAAAAACAGATAGCGTTTCGGTAATGGTTGCAAAAAAACTAAAACAACGACTGTCAACCAAACGACAGATACATTCTGGCATAGAACTGAGCTGCATGGATTACAGTATCCCTAATTGCCATCCAAATGTTTTTCGACACAGAGCCAAAACATATAATAGCTATCACTTTTGCCAGAAGCGATGCTTGAGGCACAACTCCTTAAGCCCCGCGCTTCAAAGTGACCTGAAATTTATTTGAATGACTGAAATTTATAACTTATAAATATAAATTTATTCATTGATTATCATGTCTTCGAAAAATCCAACTTCAGTTTTATTAAGATCACTTTTTACAAACAGGAATTAAAGTTTTCTTGGAAATAACTATTAATTTCGATATGCTTGTTTAAAGTTATCCTTCTTTTCCAATTATCTTTATTTGATTTTTATTCTGAAAATTATGAGATAGAATAGTACAATAAATGTAACTGTATATAGTTTTCTTGCCTTTGATTGTATAAGTTCGTATGCAATCTAATGTAACCTATATGCCTACTAAAATATTGTGCTTATATGTCACACTCGTATTGACCTATATGTCACATTAATATTGCCCTATATGTTATATTAAAATATTGTGACATAGTAAGGCCTAAAATTGCTTTATCAAAAATCCTTTCTTTTTGGTTAGACATTTCTTTGCTATTAGATAACTGGGCGTTTTAAAATATACGTAAATTAAAGTATCAAAACTCGATTTAAATTTCTTTCTTATTATGCAAATGTTTTTGCTATCGCATGTATGTGGATTGATTACAATATTAACATAATTTATCTTTGTACTATTATAAGTTTGTATCTGTAATAATGTATTATATTTGCTCTGCGTGTGATTGTATACAAAAACCGGAAGAATAATAAAAATACTTTCTTTTAATCCGGTCAAAAGAAACAAATTGTGGCGCAGTTGTGATTCTAAATACTGCAGTCAAATCTAGTGATAAAGGAAACACTTGAAATGCACAAGAAATTTGTTCTTATTGGTCACATTCGTATTTATAGCCTACCGCTTAACAGTTCTTTTATTTTTATTTTTAGACTAAGATGCCTATACTCATGCGAAGCTTTAAATGATAAGACATTATTTTAAAGTTATTATTGACCCAAAACAGCAATTTATTTATGCATTATAAACATGTGCGAGGAAGTTATGAATTTTATTAATTTATTTTAATACCGATACATAGATACATACCTACATTATTAAGTATAAATTTAATGTATATTTTTACCTTTTCTATCTGCGTTTTTATCATAGCAAATTAAAGTTCGTTTCCAAAATATTCATTCACGGCAAAAAGAATGTATATTAGTGTCAATCAGTTAACGTCAATCATATATTAGCGCTGCCGTAAGCATTCCTTCAAAAACGTTTTAATTCCGAAAATGGAAATTCTTATGTAAAAATTTTTCGAACACTATAAGATCTTTGCTTTAGTAGATGAAAATATTGCATGTTTTTCCGAGTCGATCTTGTACAACACTCCTAATTTTTTGCAGTTTGAAAATCGCCATAGTTATTAGAGTGATCAAATTAAATATGTTTGCATGCAAGCAAAACTATCGACGAAATTAGATTTTACTATTAACAGCAAACTTCATTAAGTCATATTTTTACGGAAGATGATAGAGAAATGGCAAATGCAAGAACTGTAAAGTAATGCACAAAGAGGCGGAACCATTTGCATTAAAGGAGAGAGGAAAAAATCGACAAAAGACGCAGCATTTACAACATTAGGACGTAAAAAAAGGTAATTGATTTCGTAATGAAATTTACTTCCACTAACGCAAAAAACTAGATAATTGCATTATTTTTGTCCGGAAGGACTAACAGAATTCTGTTACGTTCTTTGCATTCTCTCTGGAATGAGTCCAAAGTAGGGTCAGAAATAGTGATTCATTGCGCACTAAACTTAAGTTTACAGTTCTTCAAAAAACGACTATTTCTTCAAATGCCAAAGATGAAGTAGGAAATGCAACACGGTTGTAACAAATTAAAATATGTAATTAACAATATTATTAATTTTTCGTCATTCTACTCAGTCTAATATCAAATTTAAAAAATATATTAAAATAAAGTCATTTATAAAGGAATAAGTTAGTGGAGTTAATAATTTTATCACAAAAATTCATTTTTAAACGCAAATGTAGGAGAGTGATGATAATTATACATTACTGCAATAAAAGTTTAGAAGTAAACTTATTTCATCATAGAAGAACATATGCTTATTTTGCTGATACGTTCTTAGACCTTTAATAATGGATTCTCCCATAAAAGGAATGAGAATTTTAATACATTTTAAAGAACTTATTCAACAATTTGTTTATAACGATTCAAAGTTGCTAAAATAATATTATTTCTTTACCCATTTTTAGTTGTTTTACGTTGATTTTCGATCGATTTTCTAAACGTGTGACACATATTAACATTTATGTGATTTCATCATTATATTTCTTGGCTACATTCGAAAAATTTACAAGTTTTATTATGATAATTATCAACGAAATTAGATTTTACTATTAACAGCAAATTTCATTACATTATATTTTTATGAAAGATGAAAGAAAAAGGGCACGAGCAAGAACAGTAATATAATGTACAAAAAGGCGGAACCATTTGCATTAAAAGAGAAAGGAAATAAAATCTCAAAAGAATAACATTTTTTACACCGTTAGAACCAAAAAAAGGCAATTAATTTAAGATGTTTATTAGATATTTGAAATTCGGCGTTTATATTTTAAAAATTCTAAGAACACTTTATAGGAATTCGTTTTCATGATAAAACAGAAAACTGCAGTTAAAATGTCCATTTGCGAGAGACACACGATTCACATCTTTCTGCATTTGAAAAGTATACGAATTTCATACTTCTCATAAGCGTTTGGCCGTGTGCAATGATAAACTATCACTGATTGTTTACTTTTTTATATACCTTAAGAATTTTAGTGTATCCAGACTGCAACAGATGGCGTTACCGCCGTGTGATGTCATATGGTCGTCATGGTATCGAGATTTCTTTTTTCTTTTTTTTTTTTTTGGAGTGTGTATTCGGTACGTGATGTGCTTATGGTGGTTAATAGTGTAAGAAAATGCTATTTTGTTTTCTTTAGTGAAAAAATATTCAAGTGTTCAGTCATCATGTGGACAGCTTACCTCATATTAAAAGTGATACTATATTAGAGTGTTTATTTATTAGTGTTTACAATCAATCTTTCTCGTCTTCAAGTGAAATCAAAACACTGACTAAGGTCAATGCTCTAGAAATACAGAAACTATTATTGTCTGTTCTAACACATATTGCCAGTTTTACGGAAAGGATTTAATCAATTTAAATCAAATCTGATAGTTCTAGGAAGTATCATCAGTCTTCCGGAAGGAGTAATTTAATTGTTGCTGTTGTTGTCGCGTTCATTATCACATGGAACAATGGTTGCCACAGCCTGCTCCGAAGAGAGGTTGGACTTCTATTTACCACTCAAAATTTTGACAGAGAACACACCGGGAGGGGTGATCCGGAGGTCTCCCACTAATCCACACGAGAGGACATTCGGCTCGTCACATATTTAGAGTGCCGCCATGCGGCAACGACACTATACATTTACAAACATCCATGTCTTCTCCAGGATTCTAAACCGGTCCCTTCAGTACCCCTAACCACTATACCGTCTAGATGGCAGTAATTTAATTGATATTTCAAATTTTAAAATGTACATCAAGTATATAGAACAAGTACAATAAGCTGAGAGATTCAAAATTCATGTATGCCCCTTTAATATTTACGTCTAGTAATTATTAGTAATTTTAGTATGTTGGTAAGTTTATGTTGATAATTGTAATTATTAGTAATTTTGTTATGTTGATAATTGTTCGAATTTTCTGTTGAAAGACAAAATAGAGTTTAAGTTAATTATTCTTTATAAAAAACCAGAATACTTTTTCTTTAATACCGTGAATTATTAATCTAAAGTATTAATGTTAGTTTGTTAGGTAAATTCTTATATTTTGGAAAAGCCGATGCTTCAATGATATCGTTTTCTTTTATTTAAACTTAACCAAGAAAGCTTCGTTTCCTTGTGAAAGGATTCAGGAGAGGGGTGAATTTAGCCGTGTGATCCTTTTCAGAGTCTTGCTCACTTCACTTCTAGAAAGAAAGTGTTCCAGTTGACTTGAATAAAGTGGATACGTGATGAATTTAGAGGGATTAACGTTTAAACTGTGAGGAAAGGTCACTGCTTTGGCGATCTAAGCGTCCAGTTTGGCTCCGGGTTTTGAATAATTGCTCTTGCGCAGTAGGGCTGTTTTGTCTCTTGGGTGGAAAAGCGGAAATTTGATCTCTAATGAGGGGGCGAAAAATCTAGTTTTCTGGTAGGCGTTTTTTTTTTTTTTTCTGAAGTGAAGGAGAATTTTGAGTACGGGTCACTTTATGCTGAATTGCCTTCGGATGAAGTAGTTTCCTCTTTCAGTTGCTAAGACGGGGCTCAATTAAGCTCCCTGTCGGTCGGTTGCTTGGTTATTGTAGAAATTTATGGAGCATCTAGATATTTTTGACTGGGCAATTCGTAGCTTTTGCTGGTTTCGACTCTGCTACGTCAGCAGTTAAATATTTATTACGCTACTGGGAAACCGAGGAACTACTTAGCGTTGTCTGGATGTTGAGACCCTTTTGAGACTTCCTAAGATCTTTGTTCTTCTCCTTGACGAACTACTGCTTTCACAGGAACTTCTAACCGTTAGAAACCGTAAGACTGAAGTTTATTTTCCCCTTCAGTTGGCCTGAGTAGAATCACATTTGGAAAAGGGTATGAATCTGTATTACTCTGACGATTCACGTACTGACGGTGAGCATTGAGACATAGCAGTTAACAGTCTCCAGATAACGAACTGACTTACATCGACTGCTCTATGTTGTTGACCGTTAGATTCAGGATCTCCAGCATTTGTAACGACTTCAATGAGGAAAGGGACCTGCTTAATTCCCATGATGGGCTAAGGATGCTGAGGGCCACATGATGCATAATTTAGACCTAGCCAAGAGTTTTTCAGGGTGGCGCCTAGGAATAACGGATCCTTTCCTAGCCAAAATTTCCAGAAATCAGATAAGTAATTTTTTCCCTTTCTTTTGAGTGATATCAGGGCATTATATTTAATTAGTAGACTGTAATTAAACTAGGATGAATAGTAATTTAGGAATTCAAATCTATAAGAGACTTTAATTGTCCCACTTTTGGAAATTACGTCTTACTCCTGCATCCTTACTCAGGAAACAATAATTTCGGCTGAAAGCTCGATCTATTTGAGAGTGTAATGTTTGGTGGAATTTTATTCCGTCCTGATGTTAAACTAATGCTAAAACTAATGGAAAAACATGCGTATTATACATTCTTCAATTACCTTAATTGCTTTGTGTTAAATGGTAAATAAATTTGTCTTATGTTATATTTTAGGTACCTAAAATTTAAATTAATAGATAGTAAAAGAAATAATAATAATTGTTAGTTTATAAGAAAAAGAATATGAAATTAACTACTATTACTTAGATCGAAATAAAATTTCGTATTAATTTGAAACTTATATTACGTTTTCATTTGTGCATTGTATCTATCACTTCACCGATTTTTACCCGAGCACGGTCCCGGAAATTAACGGTAAACGCAACGCAACACTTTCTAATAATTACGATTACAAATAAATGCTTAATTGGGTAGCTCTATCTATGTTTGTTTAGATTTTTGTTAGTTAGTTAAGTTTAATTTAGTAGGTTTCACTTTGTTACGGATTTTCCAATTGATATTGTGCAAAGAAAAATTGTACGATATTACATTGATGCCATGAAATTTACAATTTATAATTATTTTAAGTTTTTATTAATTCCACAAGAAACAATTTATAGATTATTTAATTGAAAAATATTATAACGCTGTACACCATTACTGCATTGGCTAAATAGCATATTTCTTATACCCTGTATTAGATGCTTAACTGCGAATATGTTTTATGTCTCTGATCAATAAATTTAATACATTTTAAAATGTTTTCCTTCATAACCCTTTCTTTGGGCATTAAATGACCGAAACAGGAAACAGTTTTAGAATAGAATCTTCTGATCTGCACCTAGTTGACAAAAGCCACTGGCTTTTAAACTTTAGTTCAGAGATATGAGCTTCAGATATGCTCTGTGATTATCGTTCTCTATCCTTTAATCTAACCGAATGTTACATTTCATGTAAGTTGCACATCAGTTGAATTTAGATCATTTAATTATATTTCGGAAAAAAATATTTTTAAACAAGAAACGTTTCATGATAGGTTACTCTTAGCTAACCGAATGTTAGAACTCTCTTTATCCCGAAGTGGTTCCTGATCCTTTAAGAAAGAGCAAACAAAAAGAGCATTATATTAACTTTTGATGTATATATGTAATCTATTATGATACAGGATGCTATTTTGGTTACTGGAGAGTAAATATATGCAGTATACATTTATGTTGTTCTGACTATCGGAAAGCAAATATACATTACATACTTAAGTTACTTCTGGTTATTAAACTGTTATAACACTTTATTGAATTGTCAGAACAGTTAACCACAATTCCTTTAAATTATCAAAACATATGTCTAAGGAAAGCGACTACCGTTTTATTACTGATGCCTGTAATTATCATCTATCATTTTTTAGATATAATCGTGGCGTACCAGATGTACGATACTTTGAAACTGAGTGGAAAGTTCTTAATATAGCAAACTTGAAATAACGAGCTCCAATAAACAGGCACGGCATCTTTCTGCGTCAAGGAAGCACGAAGCTACATATACCTCACAATAAACCATGATGAATAATTACCTGATTAGGACATAAATTAGACGTAATTGATCTTCGAGCCTTTCATGAATTATGTCTTCTTTCTGTATCTAGATCAATTTCGGTTTAAGTGGAAATTAAAAAATGATTCAGCATTTCAGTAATATATCTTCCAAAAAAACGAATAAATTTAGAACCTGGTGCGAATTATCTTCGAACATATTTTCAAAATTGCACTGGTGACGCATATAAAATATTTTTGAGTAATTAATGGCAAAATTTTTCTTTTCGTGCTTGGCAATCCATGTGTCGATGATATCAGCCATTTTATTCCTCTCAAATTAGATCTCATATTGTGTACATGACACTGACTGTGAAATATCGCAGAAAGATAACACTTTTGTGGAATATTTGTGTTCATGATCGAAATTTTATCTCATTTATATGATTTATCTCATTTATATCATTATTTGATCCTAAAAGCCAAATGCCAAATTAAATTTGAATTTCATCTAACTTCTCATTTACACGCATATCTTGATTTCATTAAACATCTGGAAAGTATCCACTTGGGACTCTACTGTAACCGATTTCTTATCCTGGAAAAACAAAAAGTATTGCCATTCGAAAGAAATATTTATTGCATGCATTATGCTTTGTACTCAAGTGAGCCAGCAAAATATTAAATGATCTTTTTGAAAATGGAAGTTTTTCTATTAGACAAACACAGAAGTTTTCATATTGTGAGATAAATTACAATGTAATAATATCATAGTTTTTTTTTCTGCTTGGGTCTGCCTTTTAAGGAGGCTTTTTGTGGAAGATTTTTCATTCTGCATCTTAAATTCGACTAACTCTTAAATTAGTTTATTTTACTGCTTCGTTTAAAAATGTTTTACATATTGACATTAGAATTGCGAAAGTATTCCAATAAAGTGTTTTAGAACTTCGCGTCCTTTAATCTTTCCTAATTTATTAGCTTTGAAAGGGAATCTGAACGACTTTTGCTTAAAATTATTCAAATATTAAACATGTAAAATTCCAAGCTAAAACAACATTCTTCTACATTAGCATGTTTAAGTATTTTATAAGACTTTGGATATTACTACAAGAAATGTGTTGTGGCGTAGTAGCTGAAACCGCTACACAAAACCCCGGTTGTGATACAGGATTAAAATGAACTTCTAATACAAGTTCTAACAACAAGATGAATTTTAGTAAGCTAAAAACATTAACATTCGCAGTGCATGACAATATGGAACTTTGGTACATACACTCCCCCGTAAATTCAAATATTTTGCAAACAGGAAAATATACTATCGCTATTAACATTACACCAGGAGTGATAGTTCTAGCTGGCTAGAGTGCCCATCGCTCCAGCAAGAAAACGTCCTCGCTCTTCTCAGGAAAAAACACACACTCTCTCGCTGCTCCACCTTACTGTCTCGTTATCTGCGCTGAACTCCTCCTGGAAGGTTTCTTCACTCCCATAATAAAGTTGTCCACATCGTGGTCCTGATGAATAGACTTCTTTATCTCTTTCTCTTATGGAGTCACCTTCGAGGCTACAATCGGAATCATTAACAAAGGTACCTCGTTGCAACAGGATTTCACCTGGTTTGTAAAAACTGCCAATATCCGTAAATCACTCATCCCAGACAAATAACATTTATGCGACCTTATCACAATGTAGATTGTTTAGGAAATTACTCATAACAGAATTTCAAGCAGAAACTTTATACAAAATCTGGTTAAAGAACTTCAGAAAGAGCGTTTTTCAAAAAGGAAGAGGCTACGTTCATGCACTTCTGAAGCAGAAATATTAAGAAAAAAGATTCCATCTAACTTTTAGGCTCTTATAGAGATTACTGTTTCTTCAAAGTAGTTTTAATAGATTCCAAATATTCTAAAGATTATCTCAAACTAGTATGTAGGAAATCCAAAGTAGTTGGATGAGAAGAAAGCATCCAGCTACTTTGGAAGTAGGCCTTAATGTGCTTAAGCAGTCCAATGTTAACTCTATTGCTCATTCATCCATTCGAAAAGACACAATTTTTTTTTGTACATTCTTATTTTATCGATATAATATTAGAAATATCTGAAAAATGTACGTTAAATTTTTCTTTTTTCTCAATGTATTTGATAGGGAAAAATAAATAAAAACAAAAACCGTAAGGTTTAGAAGTTACTGGACATGGCAACAAATCTTTCGAATGTTTCTTTCCTATAGCCTGAAGCATGACGTCTGTGAAAACAATCTTCATAACCGGAAAAGAACTTTTTTCTTTGTTTTCTCGTTACTCGAGATACTAAAAATGAAGTGAACTGGGGAAAAAAGAAGCAAAAAAGGAAGAAAGAAATTACACCCGAGGGTGGTAAATAAAATGCCATCATATTTTCTCCCTGATTTTCGGCCGCGAGACATCAGCAAGACCAGATGGCTATAATGAAAACCCCATGAAGAGTCGAATATGAGATTGCCTGAACACCACACATTATGGAGGATTTTCTAACTCAGTTCTTTATGATGAAATTTGGTTGCCTGCTGATTAATGCTTTAAATGTGCATATTAAAGTGATTATCATTAAGAAAAGAAGTTACGAGGGAAAAAATGAAGTTTTATTTATTTCTATATCATTCAATGCCTTTGCTGTGTCTTGAAAGGAAACGAATATTTTTCTTGAGCTACGTGAAGGAGGGATTTTCAAAGTTTTCCATTTTATATCTCTTTAAAATTATCCTTCTAACTTTGAATACAGATATAATTTTCTGTATTGCTGACACTGATATGAACTATATTGATATACAATTAGAAATATGAAAAGCTTACTTAAAGTAATAGTTTATTCACTCAGCACATCTCAGTTATGTTATTCAAGAACAAAATTATACAATAACCTTACGGTAATTTGTAGGTGAAGATGGTTAATGCAAAATTTTATTTTGCGTTAACCATTAT